>CAUPSL010000606.1:0-76869 GCA_963514005.1 Raja brachyura | reverse complement strand
GCCCCCTCCTCCTCCTCTCTCTCACGCCCCCTCCTCCTCTCTCTCACGCCCCCTCCTCCTCTCTCTCACGCCCCCTCCTCCTCCTCTCTCTCACGCCCCCTCCTCTCTCTCACGCCCCCTCCTCTCTCTCACGCCCCCTCCTCTCTCTCTCACGCCCCCTCCTCTTCTTTCTCACGCCCCCTCCTCCTCTCTCTCGCGCCCCCTCCTCCTCTCTCTCACGCCCCCCTCCTCCTCTCTCTCACGCCCCCTCCTCCTCCTCTCTCACGCCCCCTCCTCCTCTCTCTCACGCCCCCTCCTCCTCTCTCTCACGCCCCCTCCTCTCTCTCTCACGCCCCCTCCTCTTCTTTCTCACGCCCCCTCCTCCTCTCTCTCACGCCCCCTCCTCCTCTCTCTCACGCCCCCTCCTCCTCCTCTCTCTCACGCCCCCTCCTCCTCTCTCTCACGCCCCCTCCTCCTCCTCTCTCTCACGCCCCCTCCTCCTCTCTCTCACGCCCCCTCCTCCTCTCTCTCACGCCCCCTCCTCCTCTCTCTCACGCCCCCTCCTCCTCTCTCTCACGCCCCCTCCTCCTCTCTCTCACGCCCCCTCCTCCTCCTCTCTCTCACGCCCCCTCCTCCTCTCTCTCACGCCCCCTCCTCTCTCTCTCACGCCCCCTCCTCTCTCTCTCACGCCCCCTCCTCCTCCTCTCTCTCACGCCCCCTCCTCCTCCTCTCTCTCACGCCCCCTCCTCCTCTCTCTCACGCCCCCTCCTCCTCCTCTCTCTCACGCCCCCTCCTCCTCCTCTCTCTCACGCCCCCTCCTCCTCCTCTCTCTCACGCCCCCTCCTCCTCTCTCTCACGCCCCCTCCTCCTCCTCTCTCTCACGCCCCCTCCTCCTCTCTCTCACGCCCCCTCCTCCTCTCTCTCACGCCTCCTCCTCCTCTCTCTCACGCCCCCTCCTCCTCTCTCTCACGCCCCCTCCTCCTCTCTCTCACGCCCCCTCCTCCTCTCTCTCACGCCCCCTCCTCCTCTCTCTCACGCCCCCTCCTCCTCTCTCTCACGCCCCCTCCTCCTCCCTCTCTCACACCCCCTCCTCCTCTCTCTCACGCCCCCTCCTCCTCTCTCTCACGCCCCCTCCTCCTCCCCCTCCTCCTCTCTCTCACGCCCCCTCCTCCTCTCTCTCACGCCCCCTCCTCCTCTCTCTCACGCCCCCTCCTCCTCTCTCTCACGCCCCCTCCTCCTCTCTCTCACGCCTCCTCCTCCTCTCTCTCACGCCCCCTCCTCCTCTCTCTCACGCCCCCTCCTCCTCTCTCTCACGCACCCTCCTCCTCTCTCTCACGCCCCCTCCTCCTCTCTCTCACGCCCCCTCCTCCTCTCTCTCACGCCCCCTCCTCCTCCTCTCTCTCACGCCCCCTCCTCCTCTCTCTCACGCCCCCTCCTCCTCTCTCTCACGCCCCCTCCTCCTCTCTCTCACGCCCCCTCCTCCTCTCTCTCACGCCCCCTCCTCCTCTCTCTCACGCCCCCTCCTCCTCCCTCTCTCACACCCCCTCCTCCTCTCTCTCACGCCCCCTCCTCCTCCTCTCTCTCACGCCCCCTCCTCCTCTCTCTCACGCCCCCTCCTCCTCCTCTCTCTCACGCCCCCTCCTCCTCTCTCTCACGCCCCCCTCCTCCTCTCTCTCACGCCCCCTCCTCCTCCTCTCTCTCACGCCCCCTCCTCCTCTCTCTCACGCCCCTCCTCCTCTCTCTCACGCCCCCTCCTCCTCTCTCTCACGCCCCCTCCTCCTCTCTCTCACGCCCCCTCCTCCTCTCTCTCACGCCCCCTCCTCCTCCTCTCTCTCACGCCCCCTCCTCTTCTTCTCACGCCCCCTCCTCCTCTCTCTCACGCCCCCTCCTCCTCTCTCTCACGCCCCCTCCTCCTCTCTCTCACGCCCCCTCCTCCTCTCTCTCACACCCCCTCCTCCTCCTCTCTCTCACGCCCCCTCCTCCTCTCTCTCACGCCCCCTCCTCCTCTCTCTCACGCCCCCTCCTCCTCCTCTCTCACGCCCCCTCCTCCTCTCTCTCACGCCCCCTCCTCCTCTCTCTCACGCCCCCTCCTCCTCTCTCTCACGCCCCCTCCTCCTCCTCTCTCTCACGCCCCCTCCTCCTCCTCTCTCACGCCCCCTCCTCCTCTCTCTCACGCCCCCTCCTCTCTCTCACGCCCCCTCCTCCTCTCTCTCACGCCCCCTCCTCTCTCTCACGCCCCCTCCTCCTCTCTCTCACGCCCCCTCCTCCTCTCTCACCTCCTCCTCTCTCTCACGCCCCCTCCTCCTCTCTCTCACGCCCCCTCCTCCTCCTCTCTCTCACGCCCCCTCCTCCTCCTCTCTCTCACACCCCCTCCTCCTCTCTCTCACGCCCCCTCCTCCTCTCTCATCAACGCCCCCTCCTCCTCTCTCTCACACCCCCTCCTCCTCCTCTCTCTCACGCCCCCTCCTCCTCTCTCTCACGCCCCCTCCTCCTCTCTCTCACGCCCCCCTCCTCCTCTCTCTCACGCCCCCTCCTCCTCTCTCTCACGACCCCCCTCCTCCTCCTCTCTCTCACGCCTCCTCCTCCTCCCTCTCTCACGCCCCCTCCTCCTCTCTCTCACGCCCCCTCCTCCTCTCTCTCACGCCCCCTCCTCCTCTCTCTCACAACCCCCTCCTCCTCCTCTCTCTCACGCCCCCTCCTCCTCTCTCTCACGCCCCTCCTCCTCTCTCTCACGCCCCCTCCTCCTCTCTCTCACCGCCCCCTCCTCCTCTCTCTCACGCCCCCTCCTCCTCTCTCACGCCCCCCTCCTCCTCTCTCACGCCTCCTCCTCCTCTCTCTCACAACTCCTCCTCCCTCTCTCTCACACCCCCTCCTCCTCCTCTCTCACGCCCCTCCTCCTCTCTCTCACGCCCCCTCCTCCCTCTCTCTCACACCCCCTCCTCCTCCTCTCTCACGCCCCCTCCTCCTCCCTCTCTCACGCCCCCTCCTCCTCCTCTCTCTCACGCCCCCTCCTCCTCTCTCTCACGCCCCCTCCTCCCTCTCTCTCACGCCCCCTCCTCTCTCTCTCACGCCCCCTCCTCTTCTTTCTCACGCCCCCTCCTCCTCTCTCTCACGCCCCCTCCTCCTCTCTCTCATGCCCCCTCCTCCTCCTCTCTCTCACGCCCCCTCCTCCTCCTCTCTCTCACGCCCCCTCCTCCTCTCTCTCACGCCCCCTCCTCCTCTCTCTCACGCCCCCTCCTCCTCTCTCTCACGCCCCCTCCTCTCTCTCACGCCCCCTCCTCCTCTCTCTCACGCCCCCTCCTCCTCTCTCTCACGCCCCCTCCTCCTCCCTCTCTCACACCCCCTCCTCCTCTCTCTCACGCCCCCTCCTCCTCTCTCTCACGCCCCCTCCTCCTCTCTCTCACGCCCCCCTCCTCCTCCCTCTCTCACACCCCCCTCCTTCCTCTCTCAGAATCAGAATCAGAATGCCTTCTATTGTCTCTATACACATGTACAATGAGATTAAAAGGTGCTCCTACTCGTTGGAAAACAAAACAAAAAAAGGGGTGGGGGATAAGGTGCACAGTGTCTGCGGCGCTATATACATATCGATAAAAAGACAATGGATAATAGAATGGATAATAGGATTCCTATATCCAGTCTGGGTTATGGCACATATTGGAAATTACAGTTACAGTACAAACTACAGTAGGTGGATAATGAAAGTCCGGGGGTTAGGCTGTGAAGTCAATGCATGTGTGAGTTCAGGGAGATGATGGATTTTGGAAAGAAACTGTTCTTGAGTCTCACGCCCTCCCTCTCTCTCTCTCTCTCTCTCTGTCCGCCCTCGTGGCCAGGTTGCACGCACGGTGCTGCGTTTCCACGAGGACCAGCGGCTGAAGGAGGAGCGGGCCCGGCGTGAGGAGCAGTCCAAGCTCCGCCGCATCGCCGCCACCGTGGCCAAGGAGGTCAAACACTTCTGGACCAACGTGGAGAAGGTGAGCTCACGGTCACACACACGCGCACGCACACAACCTCGCGGTGAACCTCCCTCCTCACCTCCTGTCACACGCGCACACACACACACTCACGCACACACACGTACGCATGCACACACACAAACACTCACACACACTCGCACACACACAACCGTGCGTTGAACCTCCCTCCTCACCTCCTGTCACACGCGCACGCACACACACACACACACACAAACACTCACACACGTAAACTCGCGCACACACCCGTACACTCACTCACACACACACACACACACACACGCAAACACTCACACACACACACATGCAAACACTCACACACACACACACACACTCACACGCAAACACTCACACACACACACTCACACACACACACACTCACACGCAAACACTCACACGCACACACTCACTCACACGCAAACACTCACACACACACACACACACACACTCACACGCAAACACACACACACTCACACGCAAACAGTCTCACACACTCACACACACATGCACACACACACACGTAAATACTCACACACACACACGAACACACACACACACAAACACTCACACTCACGCGCACACACACACATGCAAACACTCACGCGCGCACACGCAAACACTCACTCACACGCAAACACTCACACGCAAACACACACACACACACACACACAAACACTCACACTCACGCGCACACTCACACGCAGACACTCACACGCAAACACACGCGCGCGCACCCACACACGCGCACACACACTAGCGCGCGCGCACACACGCAAACACACACACACACGCAAACACACACACACACGCAAACACTCACACACACACACGCAAACACTCACGCACACACACGCAAACACTCACGCACACACACACGCAAACACTCACGCACACACACACGCAAACACTCACGCACACACACGCAAACACACACACACGCAAACACTCACACTCACACACGCAAACACTCACACACACACACGCAAACACTCACGCACACACACGCAAACGCACACACACACACGCAAACACTCACACACACACACACACACGCAAACACACACACACACGCAAACACTCACACACACACACACACACGCAAACACTCACACACACACGCGCAAACACTCACGCACACACACACGCAAACACTCAAGCACACACACACGCAAACACTCACACACACACACACACACACACAAACACACACACACACACAAACACTCACACACACACGCAAACACTCACACACACACACGCAAACACTCACGCACACACACACGCAAACGCACGCACACACACGCAAACACTCACGCAAACACTCACGCACACACTCACACACACACACACACACACACAAACACACACACACACAAACACTCACACACACACGCAAACACTCACACACACACACACGCAAACACTCACGCACACACACACGCAAACGCACGCACACACACGCAAACACTCACGCACACACACACGCAAACACTCACGCACACACACGCAAACACTCACGCACACACACGCAAACACACACACACACGCAAACACACACGCGCACACACACACGCGCACACACTCACACACACACGCACACTCACACGCTCACACACACGCACACACTCACACACACACACGCTCACACACGCTCACACTCACGCACGCTCACACTCACGCACACTCACTCACACGCACACTCACTCACACGCACACTCACTCACACGCACACTCACTCACACGCATACTCACTCACACGCATGCCCTTACACGTACACACGCGCGAGCGCACACACACCCCCTGCCCTCTTACAGGTCGCTGCCCGGATGCCGTGGGCAGGGATTTGGTAACTGGGGCTGAGAGCATCATCTCCGGCTGCGTGTCTCGGCTGGCGGTGGCAGTGCCAGGCTGGGTTCGAAAGCTGGAGAGACAGTCCGAACCCCTCCTCCCCCTCTCCTCCCCCTCCGCTCCCCGTCCCGTCCCCTCCCCTGTCCCCGGTGGGTGACCTTGCTGTGTGTGTGGGTGTGCCGCTGTGCAGGTGGTGCAGTTCAAGCAGCAGTCTCGCCTGGAGGAGAAGCGCAAGAAGGCCCTGGACCTGCAGCTGGACTTCATCGTGGGGCAGACGGAGAAATACTCCGACCTGCTGAGCCAGAGCCTGAACGAGTCTCTGCCGGCCAGCAAGCCCGGCTCCTCTCAGCTCAGCTCGTCCCGGGCCGGCTCAGGGTCAGCCTGCTCCAGCCCCCCGCCCGGCTCCGAATCTGCCACCGAGGATGAAGGTAGGAGGCTCCCGGCCCAGCCCGGCTCATCATGCATCGCTCACACACTCTTTCTCGCACTCTCTCGCACTCTCACTCTCTCTCTCGCACGCTCCCTCTCGCACTCTCCCTCTCTCACTCTCTCTCGCACTCTCCCTCTCGCACTCTCTCTCGCACTCTCTCTCGCACTCTCTCTCTCACTCTCTCTCTCGCACTCTCACTCTCTCTCTCTCACGCACTCTCTCTTGCGCACTCTCTCTCACTCTCTCTCTCTCTCGCACTCTCCCTGTCTCGCACTCTCGCTCTCTCTCTCGCACTCTCCCTCTCGCACTCTCCCTCTCGCACTCTCCCTCTCGCACTCTCCCTCTCGCACTCTCCCTCTCGCACTCTCCCTCTCGCACTCTCCCTCTCGCACTCTCCCTCTCGCACTCTCCCTCTCTCGCACTCTGTCTCTCTCGCACTCTGTCTCTCTCGCACTCTGTCTCTCTCGCACTCTGTCTCTCTCGCACTCTGTCTCCCTCGCGCTCTGTCTCCCTCGCGCTCTGTCTCTCTCGCACTCTGTCTCTCTCGCACTCTGTCTCTCTCGCACTCTGTCTCTCTCGCACTCTGTCTCTCGCACTCTGTCTCTCGCACTCTGTCTCTCGCACTCTGTCTCTCGCACTCTGTCTCTCTCGCACTCTGTCTCTCTCGCACTCTGTCTCTCGCACTCTGTCTCTCTCGCACTCTGTCTCTCTCGCACTCTCCCTCTCTCGCACTCTGTCTCTCTCGCACTCTGTCTCTCTCGCACTCTGTCTCTCTCGCACTCTGTCTCTCTCGCACTCTGTCTCTCGCACTCTGTCTCTCTCGCACTCTGTCTCTCTCGCACTCTGTCTCTCTCGCACTCTGTCTCTCTCGCACTCTGTCTCTCTCGCACTCTGTCTCTCTCGCACTCTGTCTCTCTCGCGCTCTCTCTCTCGCGCTCTCTCTCTCGCGCTCTCTCTCTCGCGCTCTGTCTCTCTCGCGCTCTGTCTCTCTCGCGCTCTGTCTCTCTCGCGCTCTGTCTCTCTCGCGCTCTGTCTCTCTCGCGCTCTGTCTCTCTCGCGCTCTGTCTCTCTCGCGCTCTGTCTCTCTCGCGCTCTGTCTCTCTCGCGCTCTGTCTCTCTCGCGCTCTGTCTCTCTCGCGCTCTGTCTCTCTCGCGCTCTGTCTCTCTCGCGCTCTGTCTCTCTCGCGCTCTGTCTCTCTCGCACTCTGTCTCCCTCGCTCTCTGTCTCCCTCGCGCTCTGTCTCCCTCGCGCTCTGTCTCCCTCGCGCTCTGTCTCCCTCGCGCTCTGTCTCCCTCGCGCTCTGTCTCCCTCGCGCTCTGTCTCCCTCGCGCTCTGTCTCCCTCGCGCTCTGTCTCCCTCGCGCTCTGTCTCCCTCGCGCTCTGTCTCTCGCGCTCTGTCTCTCGCGCTCTGTCTCTCTCGCGCTCTGTCTCTCTCGCGCTCTGTCTCTCGCACTCTGTCTCCCTCGCGCTCTGTCTCCCTCGCGCTCTGTCTCTCTCGCGCTCTGTCTCTCTCGCACTCTGTCTCCCTCGCACTCTGTCTCCCTCGCACTCTGTCTCTCGCACTCTGTCTCTCTCGCACTCTGTCTCTCGCACTCTGTCTCTCTCGCACTCTGTCTCTCTCGCACTCTCCCTCTCTCGCACTCTCCCTCTCTCGCACTCTGTCTCTCTCGCACTCTGTCTCTCTCGCACTCTGTCTCTCTCGCACTCTGTCTCTCTCGCACTCTGTCTCTCTCGCACTCTGTCTCTCTCGCACTCTGTCTCTCTCGCACTCTGTCTCTCGCACTCTGTCTCTCGCACTCTGTCTCTCGCACTCTGTCTCTCTCGCGCTCTGTCTCTCGCGCTCTGTCTCTCTCGCGCTCTGTCTCTCTCGCGCTCTGTCTCTCTCGCGCTCTGTCTCTCTCGCGCTCTCTCTCTCGCGCTCTCTCTCTCGCGCTCTCTCTCTCTCGCGCTCTGTCTCTCTCGCGCTCTGTCTCTCTCGCGCTCTGTCTCTCTCGCGCTCTGTCTCTCTCGCGCTCTGTCTCTCTCGCGCTCTGTCTCTCTCGCGCTCTGTCTCTCTCGCGCTCTGTCTCTCTCGCGCTCTGTCTCTCTCGCGCTCTGTCTCTCTCGCGCTCTGTCTCTCTCGCGCTCTGTCTCTCTCGCGCTCTGTCTCTCTCGCGCTCTGTCTCTCTCGCGCTCTGTCTCTCTCGCGCTCTGTCTCTCTCGCGCTCTGTCTCTCTCGCGCTCTGTCTCTCTCGCGCTCTGTCTCTCTCGCGCTCTGTCTCTCGCGCTCTGTCTCCCTCGCACTCTGTCTCCCTCGCACTCTGTCTCCCTCGCACTCTGTCTCCCTCGCGCTCTGTCTCCCTCGCGCTCTGTCTCTCGCGCGCTCTGTCTCTCTCGCGCTCTGTCTCTCTCGCGCTCTGTCTCCCTCGCGCTCTGTCTCCCTCGCTCTGTCTCTCGCGCTCTGTCTCCCTCGCACTCTGTCTCTCTCGCACTCTGTCTCTCGCACTCTGTCTCTCTCGCACTCTGTCTCTCGCACTCTCTCTCGCACTCTCTCTCGCACTCTGTCTCTCGCACTCTCTCTCGCACTCTGTCTCTCTCTCGCACTCTGTCTCTCTCTCGCACTCTGTCTCTCTCTCTCTCTGTCTCTCTCTCACTCTCTCTGTCTCACTCACACTCACTCTCTCACACTCTCACACACTCACACTTGCTATCTCTCTCGCACTCTCCCTCTCACACTCTCCCTCTCGCACTCTCCCTCTCGCACTCTCTCTCTCTCTCACTCTCTTGCATTCTGTCTTCTCCCTCTCGCACTCTCTCTCCTGCGCTCTCGCTCTCTCTCGCACTCTCCCTCACTCTCTCTCTCTCACACTTGCTCTCTCGCACTCTCTCTCACACTCTCCCTCTCGCACTCTCCCTCTCGCACTCCCTCTCACACTCCCTCCCTCTCGCACTCCCTCTCTCGTATTCTCTCTCTCGCACTCTCTCTCTCGCACTCTCTCTTGCACTCTCTCTCTTGCACTCTCTCTCTTGCACTCTCTCTCTCCCACTCTCTCTCTCGCACTCTCTCTCATACTCTCCCTCTCGCACTCTCCCTCTCGCACTCCCTCTCTCTCGCACTCTCTCTCTCGCACTCTCTCTCTCGCACTCTCTCTCTCGCACTCTCTCTCTCGCACTCTCTCTCTCGCACTCTCCCTCTCGCACTCTGTCTCTCGCACTCCCTCTCTCTCGCACTCCCTCTCTCTCGCACTCCCTCTCTCTCGCACTCCCTCTCTCTCGCACTCTCTCTCTCGCACTCTCTCTCTCGCACTCTCCCTCTCGCACTCCCTCCCTCTCGCACTCCCTCTCTCTCGTATTCTCTCTCTCGCACTCTCTCTCGCACTCTCTCTCGCACTCTCTCTCTCGCACTCTCTCTCGCACTCTCTCTCTCGCACTCTCTCTCTCGCACTCTCTCTCATACTCTCCCTCTCGCACTCTCCCTCTCGCACTCTCCCTCTCGCACTCCCTCCCTCTCGCACTCCCTCTCTCTCGCACTCCCTCTCTCTCGCACTCTCTCTCTCGCACTCTCTCTCTCGCACTCTCCCTCTCGCACTCTCTCTCTCGCACTCTCTCTTGCACTCTCTCTCTCGCACTCTCTCTCTCGCACTCTCTCTCACACTCTCCCTCTCGCACTCTCCCTCTCGCACTCTCCCTCTCGCACTCTCTCTCGCACTCTCTCTCTCGCACTCTCTCTCTCGCACTCTCTCTCTCGCACTCTCTCTCTCGCACTCTCTCTCTCTCGCACTCTCTCTCTCTCGCACTCTCTCTCTCGCACTCCCTCTCGCACTCTCCCTCTCGCACTCTCCCTCTCGCACTCCCTCTCGCACTCTCCCTCTCGCACTCCCTCTCGCACTCTCTCTCACACTCTCCCTCTCGCACTCCCTCTCGCACTCCCTCTCGCACTCCCTCTCGCACTCTCTCTCGCACTCTCCCTCTCGCACTCCCTCTCTCTCGCACTCTCTCTCTCGCACTCTCTCTCGCACTCCCTCTCTCTCGCACTCTCTCTCTCGCACTCTCTCTCTCGCACTCTCTCTCGCACTCTCTCTCTCGCACTCTCTCTCTCGCACTCTCTCTCTCTCTCACACTCTCCCTCTCGCACTCTCTCTCTCGCACTCTCTCTCTCGCACTCTCTCTCGCACTCTCTCTCTCGCACTCTCTCTCTCGCACTCTCTCTCTCGCACTCTCTCTCGCACTCTCTCTCTCGCACTCCCTCTCGCACTCTCTCTCTCTCGCACTCTCCCTCTCGCACCCTCTCTCTCGCACCCTCTCTCTCGCACCCTCTCTCTCGCACTCTCTCTCGCACTCTCTCTCTCGCACTCTCTCTCTCGCACTCTCTCTCGCACTCTCTCTCGCACTCTCTCTCGCGCACTCTCGCTCTCGCACTCCCTCTCTCGCACTCTCTCTCGCGCACTCTCTCTTGCACTCTCGCTCTCGCACTCTCTCTCTCGCACTCTCTCTCGCACTCTCTCTCTCGCACTCTCTCTCTCGCACTCTCTCTCTCGCACTCTCTCTCGCACTCTCTCTCTCGCACTCCCTCTCGCACTCTCTCTCTCTCGCACTCTCCCTCTCGCACCCTCTCTCTCGCACCCTCTCTCTCGCACTCCCTCTCTCGCACTCTCTCTCGCGCACTCTCTCTTGCACTCTCGCTCTCGCACTCTCTCTCGCACTCCCTCTCTCGCACTCCCTCTCTCCCACACTCTCACTTCTCTCACTCTCTCGCACTCCTTCTCGCACTGTCCCTCTCTCACTCTCTCTCACTCTCTCACACTCACTCACTCTCTCTCACTCTCACTAACTCTCTCTCACACACTCTCTCGCACTCTGTCTCTCGCACTCTGTCTCTCTCGCGCTCTGTCTCTCTCGCGCTCTGTCTCTCTCGCGCTCTGTCTCTCTCGCGCTCTGTCTCTCTCGCGCTCTGTCTCTCTCGCGCTCTGTCTCTCTCGCGCTCTGTCTCTCTCGCGCTCTGTCTCTCTCGCGCTCTGTCTCTCTCGCGCTCTGTCTCTCTCGCGCTCTGTCTCTCTCGCGCTCTGTCTCTCTCGCGCTCGGTCTCTCTCGCGCTCGGTCTCTCTCGCGCTCGGTCTCTCTCGCGCTCGGTCTCTCTCGCGCTCGGTCTCTCTCGCGCTCGGTCTCTCTCGCGCTCGGTCTCTCTCGCGCTCGGTCTCTCTCGCGCTCGGTCTCTCTCGCGCTCGGTCTCTCTCGCGCTCGGTCTCTCTCGCGCTCGGTCTCTCTCGCGCTCGGTCTCTCTCGCGCTCGGTCTCTCTCGCGCTCGGTCTCTCTCGCGCTCGGTCTCTCTCGCGCTCGGTCTCTCTCGCGCTCGGTCTCTCTCGCGCTCGGTCTCTCTCGCGCTCGGTCTCTCTCGCGCTCGGTCTCTCTCGCGCTCGGTCTCTCTCGCGCTCGGTCTCTCTCGCGCTCGGTCTCTCTCGCGCTCGGTCTCTCTCGCGCTCGGTCTCTCTCGCGCTCGGTCTCTCTCGCGCTCGGTCTCTCTCGCGCTCGGTCTCTCTCGCGCTCGGTCTCTCTCGCGCTCGGTCTCTCTCGCGCTCGGTCTCTCTCGCGCTCGGTCTCTCTCGCGCTCGGTCTCTCTCGCGCTCGGTCTCTCTCGCGCTCGGTCTCTCTCGCGCTCGGTCTCTCTCGCGCTCGGTCTCTCTCGCGCTCGGTCTCTCTCGCGCTCGGTCTCCCTCGCGCTCTGTCTCCCTCGCGCTCTGTCTCCCTCGCGCTCTGTCTCCCTCGCGCTCTGTCTCCCTCGCGCTCTGTCTCCCTCGCGCTCTGTCTCCCTCGCGCTCTGTCTCCCTCGCGCTCTGTCTCCCTCGCGCTCTGTCTCCCTCGCGCTCTGTCTCCCTCGCGCTCTGTCTCCCTCGCGCTCTGTCTCCCTCGCGCTCTGTCTCCCTCGCGCTCTGTCTCCCTCGCGCTCTGTCTCCCTCGCGCTCTGTCTCCCTCGCGCTCTGTCTCCCTCGCGCTCTGTCTCCCTCGCGCTCTGTCTCCCTCGCGCTCTGTCTCCCTCGCGCTCTGTCTCCCTCGCGCTCTGTCTCCCTCGCGCTCTGTCTCCCTCGCGCTCTGTCTCCCTCGCGCTCTGTCTCCCTCGCGCTCTGTCTCCCTCGCGCTCTGTCTCCCTCGCGCTCTGTCTCCCTCGCGCTCTGTCTCCCTCGCGCTCTGTCTCCCTCGCGCTCTGTCTCCCTCGCGCTCTGTCTCCCTCGCGCTCTGTCTCCCTCGCGCTCTGTCTCCCTCGCGCTCTGTCTCCCTCGCGCTCTGTCTCCCTCGCGCTCTGTCTCCCTCGCGCTCTGTCTCCCTCGCGCTCTGTCTCCCTCGCGCTCTGTCTCCCTCGCGCTCTGTCTCCCTCGCGCTCTGTCTCCCTCGCGCTCTGTCTCCCTCGCGCTCTGTCTCCCTCGCGCTCTGTCTCCCTCGCGCTCTGTCTCCCTCGCGCTCTGTCTCCCTCGCGCTCTGTCTCCCTCGCGCTCTGTCTCCCTCGCACTCTGTCTCCCTCGCACTCTGTCTCCCTCGCACTCTGTCTCTCTCGCACTCTGTCTCTCTCGCACTCTGTCTCTCGCACTCTCTCTCGCACTCTCTCTCGCACTCTCTCTCGCACTCTGTCTCTCGCACTCTCTCTCGCACTCTGTCTCTCTCTCGCACTCTGTCTCTCTCTCGCACTCTGTCTCTCTCTCTCTCTCTCTCTCACTCACACTCACTCTCTCACACTCTCACACACTCACACTTGCTATCTCTCTCGCACTCTCCCTCTCACACTCTCCCTCTCGCACTCTCCCTCTCGCACTCTCTCTCTCTCTCACTCTCTTGCATTCTGTCTTCTCCCTCTCGCACTCTCTCTCCTGCGCTCTCGCTCTCTCTCGCACTCTCCCTCACTCTCTCTCTCTCACACTTGCTCTCTCGCACTCTCTCTCACACTCTCCCTCTCGCACTCTCCCTCTCGCACTCCCTCTCGCACTCCCTCCCTCTCGCACTCCCTCTCTCGTATTCTCTCTCTCGCACTCTCTCTCTCGCACTCTCTCTTGCACTCTCTCTCTTGCACTCTCTCTCTCACACTCTCTCTCTCGCACTCTCTCTCATACTCTCCCTCTCGCACTCTCCCTCTCGCACTCCCTCTCTCTCGCACTCCCTCTCTCTCGCACTCTCTCTCTCGCACTCTCTCTCTCGCACTCTCTCTCGCACTCTCTCTCTCGCACTCTCCCTCTCGCACTCTGTCTCTCGCACTCCCTCTCTCTCGCATTCCCTCTCTCTCGCACTCCCTCTCTCTCGCACTCCCTCTCTCTCGCACTCTCTCTCTCGCACTCTCTCTCTCGCACTCTCTCTCTCGCACTCTCTCTCTCGCACTCTCTCTCTCGCACTCTCTCTCTCGCACTCTCTCTCTCGCACTCTCTCTCTCGCACTCTCTCTCTCGCACTCCCTCCCTCTCGCACTCCCTCCCTCTCGCACTCCCTCTCTCTCGTATTCTCTCTCTCGCACTCTCTCTCGCACTCTCTCTCTCGCACTCTCTCTCTCGCACTCTCTCTCTCGCACTCTGTCTCATACTCTCCCTCTCGCACTCTCCCTCTCGCACTCTCCCTCTCGCACTCTCCCTCTCGCACTCCCTCTCTCTCGCACTCCCTCTCTCTCGCACTCCCTCTCTCGCACTCTCTCTCGCACTCTCTCTCTCGCACTCTCTCTCTTGCACTCTCCCTCTCGCACTCTCCCTCTCGCACTCTCTCTCTCGCACTCTCTCTCTCGCACTCTCTCTCTTGCACTCTCTCTCTCGCACTCTCTCTCTCGCACTCTCTCTCACACTCTCCCTCTCGCACTCTCCCTCTCGCACTCTCTCTCGCACTCTCTCTCTCGCACTCTCTCTCTCTCGCACTCTCTCTCTCTCGCACTCTCTCTCTCTCGCACTCTCTCTCGCACTCTCTCTCTCGCACTCCCTCTCGCACTCTCCCTCTCGCACTCTCCCTCTCGCACTCTCCCTCTCGCACTCTCCCTCTCGCACTCTCCCTCTCGCACTCTCCCTCTCGCACTCTCCCTCTCGCACTCTCCCTCTCGCACTCTCCCTCTCGCACTCTCCCTCTCGCACTCCCTCTCGCACTCTCTCTCACACTCTCCCTCTCGCACTCCCTCTCGCACTCCCTCTCGCACTCTCTCTCTCGCACTCTCCCTCTTGCACTCCCTCTCTCTCGCACTCTCTCTCTCGCACTCTCTCTCGCACTCTCTCTCGCACTCTGTCTCTCTCGCACTCTGTCTCTCTCGCACTCCCTCTCTCTCGCACTCTCTCTCTCGCACTCTCTCTCTCGCACTCTCTCTCTTGCACTCTCTCTCGCACTCTCTCTCTCGCACTCTCTCACACTCTCCCTCTCGCACTCTCTCTCTCGCACTCTCTCTCTCGCACTCTCTCTCGCACTCTCTCTCTCGCACTCTCTCTCTCGCACTCTCTCTCGCACTCTCTCTCTCGCACTCCCTCTCGCACTCTCCCTCTCGCACCCTCTCTCTCGCACCCTCTCTCTCGCACCCTCTCTCTCGCACTCTCTCTCGCACTCTCCCTCTCGCACTCTCCCTCTCGCACTCTCTCTCTCGCACTCTCTCTCTCGCACTCTCTCTCGCGCACTCTCTTGCACTCTCGCTCTCGCACTCTCTCTCGCACTCTCTCTCGCACTCTCTCTCGCACTCCCTCTCTCGCACTCTCTCTCGCGCACTCTCTCTTGCACTCTCGCTCTCGCACTCTCTCTCGCACTCCCTCTCTCGCACTCCCTCTCTCCCACACTCTCACTTCTCTCACTCTCTCGCACTCCTTCTCGCACTGTCCCTCTCTCACTCTCTCTCACTCTCTCACTCTCTCACACTCACTCACTCTCTCTCACTCTCACTAACTCTCTCTCACACACTCTCTTGCACTCTCCCTCTCTCGCACTCTCTCCCTCTCGCACTCTCCCTCTCGCACTCTCCCTCTCTCTCACTATCTCACACTCTCTCTCTCCCACACTCTCTCACTCTCTCGCACTCTCATTCTCTCTCATTCTCTCTCACTCTCTCACACTCACATTCTCACACTCTCTCTCACACACGGCACTGAGTGAATCTCCCTCCCCTCCCCTCGCGTCACCCTCTCTCCCCCCCCCCCCGACAGACTTCCAGCCGCAGGAGGAAGACGCGGACGACGAGGAGACGATCGAGGTGGAGGAGCGGCGCTCGGGCAACGACGCCGAGACGCGGCGCCGTGAGGTGGAACTGCTGCAGAGAGAGAGCCTCCTGCCCCTGGACCAGGTGCTGCGCTCACTCCCCTCCCCAGCCCACACCCCCACCGCACGCAGAGCCTCTCTGGACCAGGAGGACGAGGACGAGGAGGAGGAGGAGGAGGAGGACGACGAAACCAGGAGCCTCCGCCCAACACAGGTCAGACTTCACTTGTATAGGGTCTTGGTGAGGCCACACCTGGAGCATTGCGTACAGTTCTGGTCTCCAAATCTGAGGAAGGACATCCTTGCCATAGAGGGAGTGCAGAGAAGGTTCACCAGACTGATTCCTGGGATGTACAGGGTCTTGGTGAGGCCACACCTGGAGTATTGCGTTTAGTTCTGGTCTCCAAATCTGAGGAAGGACATTATTGCCATAGAGGGAGTGCAGAGAAGGTTCACCAGACTGATTCCTGGGATGTACAGGGTCTTGGTGAGGCCACACCTGGAGTATTGCGTACAGTTCTGGAATCCAAATCTGAGGAAGGACATTCTTGCCATAGAGGGAGTGCAGAGAAGGTTCACCAGACTGATTCCTGGGATGTACAGGGTCTTGGTGAGGCCACACCTGGAGTATTGCGTACAGTTCTGGTCTCCAAATCTGAGGAAGGACATTCTTGCCATAGAGGGAGTGCAGATAAGGTTCACCAGACTGATTCCTGGGATGTCAGGACTGTCTTATGAACAAAGACTGCATAGACTCGGTTTATACTCTCTAGAATTTAAGAGATTGAGAGGGGATCTTATAGAAACGTACAAAATTCTTAAGGGGTTGGACAGGCTAGATGCAGGAAGATTGTTCCCGATATTCGGGAGGTCCAGGACAAGGGGTCACAGCTTAAGGATAAGGGGGAAATCCTTTTGGACCGAGATGAGAAGAAATCTTTTCACACAGAGAGTGGTGGGTCTCTGGAACTCTCTGCCACAGAGGGTAGTTGAGGCCAGTTCATTGGCTATATTTAAGCGGGAGTTAGATGTGGCCCTTGTGGCTAAAGGGATCAGGGGGTATGGAGAGAAGGCAGGTACGGGATACTGAGTTGGATGATCAGCCATGATCATATTGAATGGCGGTGCAGGCTCGAAGGGCCGAATGGCCTACTCCTGCACCTAATTTCTATGTTTCAAACACACACACACACACACACACACACACACACACACACACACACACATACACACACACACAGCGGCTCAGGGGACGGGAGGGGAGGAGATAGTGCTGGAGTAACTCAGCGGGTCGGGACAGGCAGCATCTCTGTGGAGAACGTGGACAGGTGACGTTTCAGATCCAGAAATTTCTTCAGACCGATGATGTCTGATTACTGCGGGGAGGTTACATGGAAACAGTTTTTCCCCTCCTAGACTTTTTTTGAGCAAGGCAGCTTTTTTTCCTACTTGTCGGTTTCTCAACTAAATATTTAAGGAACTGCAGGTGCTGGTTATTGCACAAAAGGACACAAAGTGCTGGAGTTACTCAGCGGGTCAGACAGGCAGCATCTCTGTGGAGAACGTGGACAGGTCCCCAATCAGTACCCCGTTCCTGCCTTCTCCCCATATCCCCTGACTCCGCTATCTTTAAGAGCCCTATCTAGCTCTTTCTCTTGAAAGCATCCAGAGAACCGGCCTCCACCGCCCTCTGAGGCAGAGAATCCCACAGACTCACAACTCGCTGGGTAGAAAGGTTTCTCCTCATCTCCGTTCTAAATGGCCGACCCCTTATTCTTAAACTGTGTGTGTGGCCCCTGGTTCTGGACTCCCCCAACATCGGGAACATGTTTCCTGCCTCTAGCGTGTCCAAACCCTTAATAATCTTATATGTTTCAATAAAGTGAATATAATTGACGCTGTTATATTCTACTAATTGAAAGACATTGACTACTCTTTTTATATTGCTTCTTTGTAACAAGTTATAATACTTGTTTTTTACAGAATATACTATATAAATAATTCCTTAAAACAAAATTTAAAAAAATGTTTCAATAAGATCCCCACTCATCCTTCTAAACTCCAGAGTGTACAAGCCCAGCCGCTCCATTCTCTCAGCATATGACAGTCCCGCCATCCCGGGAATTAACCTGGTAAACCTACGCTGGGCTCCCTCAATAGCAAGAATGTGCTTCCTCAAATTAGGGGACCAAAACTGCACACAATACTCCAGGTGTGGTCTCACCAGGGCCCTGCACAACTGCAGAAGGACCTCTTTGCTCCTATACTCAACTCCTCTTGTTATAACCATATAACATATAACAATTACAGCACAGAAACAGGCCATCTCGGCCCTTCAAGTCCGTGCCGAACAACATTTTTCCCTTAGTCCCACCTGCCTGCACTCATACCATAACCCTCCATACCCCTCTCATCCATATGCCTATCCAATTTATTTTTAAATGATACCAACGAACCTGCCGCCACCACTTCCACTGGAAGCTCATTCCACACCGCTACCACTCTCTGAGTAAAGAAGTTCCCCCTCACGTTACCCCTAAACCTCTGTCCCTTAATTCTAAAGTCATGTCCTCTTGTTTGAATCTTCCCTATTCTCAAAGGGAAAAGCTTGTCCACATCAACTCTGTCTATCCCTCTCATCATTTTAAAGACCTCTATCAAGTCCCCCCTTAACCTTCTGCGCTCCAGAGAATAAAGACCTAACTTATTCAACCTATCTCTGTAACTTAGCTGTTGAAACCCAGGCAACATTCTAGTAAATCTCCTCTGTACCCTCTCTATTTTGTTGACATCCTTCCTATAATTGGGCGACCAAAATTGTACACCATACTCCAGATTTGGTCTCACCAATGCCTTGTACAATTTTAACATTACATCCCAGCTTCTATACTCAATGCTCTGATTTATAAAGGCTAGCATACCAAAAGCTTTCTTTACCACCCTATCTATATGAGATTCCACCTTCAAGGAACTATGCACGGTTATTCCCATATCCCTCTGTTCAACTGTATTCTTCAATTCCCTACCATTTACCATGTACGTCCTATTTTGATTTGTCCTGCCAAGGGTGTAGCACCTCACATTTATCAGCATTAAACTCCATCTGCCATCTTTCAGCCCATTTTTCCAACTGGCCTAAATCACTCTGTAGACTTTGGTAATCCTCTTCATTATCCACAACACCCCCTATCTTGGTATCATCTGCATACTTACTAATCCAATTTACCACCCCTTCATCCAGATCATTGATGTACATGACAAACAACAAAGGACCCAACACAGATCCCTGAGGCACCCCACTAGTCACCTGCCTCCAACCCGACAAACAGCCATCCACCATTACCCTCTGGCTTCTCCCATTCAGCCACTGTTGAATCCATCTTGCTATTCCTGCATTTATACCCAACAGTTGAACCTTCTTAACCAACCTTCCATGAGGAACCTTGTCAAAGGCCTTACTAAAGTCCATATAGACAACATCCACTGCTTTACCCTCGTCAATTTCCCTAGTAACCTCTTCAAAAAATTCAAGAAGATTAGTCAAACATGACCTTCCAGGCATAAATCCATGTTGACTGTTCCTGATTAGACCCTGTTTATCCAGATGCTTATATATATTATCTCTAAGTATCTTTTCCATTAATTTGCCCACCACTGAAGTCAAACTAACTGGTCTATAATTGCTAGGTTTACTCTTAGAACCCTTTTTAAACAATGGAACAACATGCGCAGTACGCCAATCCTCGGGGACTATTCCCGTTTCTAATGACATTTGAAATATTTCTGTCATAGCCCCGGCTATTTCTACACTAACTTCCCTCAATGTCCTAGTGAATATCCTGTCAGGACCTGGAGACTTATCCACTTTTATAGTGTCAGTACTTCTTTTACTTTGAAACTCATAGTATCCATAGCTACTCTACTAGTTTCCCTTACCTCACGTAATTCAATATCCTTCTCCTTGGTGAATACCGAAGAAAAGAAATTGTTCAATATCTCCCCCATCTCTTTTGGCTCTGCAGATAGCTGTCCACTCGGTCTCTCCAATGGACCAATTTTATCCCTTGTTATCCTTTTGCTATTAATATAGCTGTAGAAACCCTTTGGGGTTATGAAGGCCAACAGGCCAAAACTGCACACAATACTCCAGGTGTGGTCTCACCAGGGCTCTGTACAACTGCAGAAGGACCTCTTTGCTTCTATATTCAATTCCTCTTGTTATAAAGGCCAACATGCCATTCACTTTCTTCACTGCCTGCTGGAAAATTGAAGGTAGACAAAAATGCTGGAGAAACTCAGCGGGTGAGGCAGCATCTAGGGAGCGAAGGAATAGGCGATGTTTTGGATCGAGACCCTTCTTCAGACTGATGTGAGGGTGGGGGGGGGGCGGGAAGAAGAAAGGAAGAGGCGGAGACAGTGGGCTGAGGGAGAGCTGGGAAGGGGAGGAGAAAGCAGGGACTACCTGAAATTGGAGAGGTCAATGTTCATACTGCTGCCCAAGCGAAATACGAGGTGCTGCTCCTCCAATTTGCGGTGGGCCTCACTCTGGCCATGGAGGAGTCCCGGGACGGAGAGGTCGGATTGGGATTGGGAATGGGAGGGGGAGTTGAAGTGCTGACCCATCGGGAGAACAGTTTGGTTAGTGCGGACCGAGCGGAGGTGTTGGGCGAAGCGATCGCCAAGATCTAACTGAACCTTCTCTCTTTTCCTCCACGCAGAACGCTCGGCGCGGCCCCGTGAGAGATCGGGGACGTCGCGGGGACCGAGTAGAACTCGTCGATGAGGAGTTCAACGCTGACAATGAGGAAGGTACTGTCCCTCTCTCTCCCTCTCCCCCCCCCCCCCCCCCTTCCCCCCTCCCGTTTCCGCGCTGTATCTCCAAACTAAACTAGTGTACAGGGCGATCGCTGGTCGGCGCGGACTCGGTGGGGAAGGGCCTGTTTCCGTGCTGTATCTCTGAAGTAAAAAGGGAATAGTTGAAGCAGGGAGAGGAGGGCGAGAGTTTGGGGCCTGTTTCAAGATGGCCGACTTTTGCCTCCTGTTTCCGCGCTGTATCTCTGAACTAAACTAGTGTACGGGGCGATCGCTGGTCGGCGCGGACTCGGTGGGGAAGGGCCTGTTTCCGCGCTGTATCTCTGAACTAAACTAGTGTACGGGGCGATCGCTGGTCGGCGCTACACTCGGTGGGGAATGGCCTGTTTCCGCGCTGTATCTCAGAAGTAAAATGGGGAATAGTTGAAGCAGGGAGAGGAGGGCGAGAGTTTGGGGCCTGTTTCAAGATGGCCGACTTTTGCCTCCTGTTTCCGCGCGGTATCGCTTATCCCCGGGAGCGGGTGGTGGGGCTGGAATTTGAACTGGGGATTGTCGACTCTAAGAGAGGCATCTTGTGTGCAGATGAGGATGAGGATGAGACTATCGAGGAGGAGGAAGAGATGGCGGGGGAAGAGGACTACTCTGCCGAACTTGACCAGCTCGCACGTGAAAGTAAGGAGATTGTGGAAACCGCAGCCGTCTAGCTTGCCCGCTAATTCCCCATCTCCCCTCAATCCCTCATAGAGTGTATCACAGCACAGAAGCACGCCCTTCCTTCGGTCCAACTTGCCCACGCCGGCCTACATGCCCCATCTACACTAGTCCCACCCCAACCAACATGCCCCATCTACACTAGTCCCACCCCGACCAACATGCCCCATCTACCCTAGTCCCACCCCGACCAACATGCCCCATCTACACTAGTCCCACCCCGACCAACGTGCCCCATCTACACTAGTCCCACCCCGACCAACATGCCCCATCTACACTAGTCCCACCCCGACCAACATGCCCCATCTACACTAGTGCCACCCCGACCAACATGCCCCATCTACACTAGTCCCACCCCGACCAACATGCCCCATCTACACTAGTCCCATATCGACCAACATGCCCCATCTACACTAGTCCCACCCCGACCAACATGCCCCATCTACACTAGTCCCACCCCGACCAACATGCCCCATCTACACTAGTCCCACCCCGACCAACATGCCCCATCTACACTAGTCCCACCCCGACCAACATGCCCCATCTACACTAGTCCCACCCCGACCAACATGCCCCATCTACACTAGTCCCACCCCGACCAACATGCCCCGTCTACACTAGTCCCACCCCGACCAACATGCCCCATCTACACTAGTCCCACCTGCCCGCGTTTGGCCCATATCCCTCCAAACCTGTCCTATCCATGTACCTGTCCAAGTGTCTCTTAAACGTTGCCTCAACTACCTCCTCCGGCAGCTCGTTCCATACACCCACCACCCTCGAAAAGTGTGGAAAAGTTGCCCCTCAGGTTCCTATTAAATCTTTTCCCCCACTCTCACCTTAAACCCGTGTCCTCTGGTCCTCGATTCCCCTACTCTGGGCAAGAGACTCTGTGCGTCTGTCTTCCCGATCTATTCCCCTGGTGATTTTGTACACCTCTATAAGATCACCCCTCATCCTCCTGCGCTCCAAGGAATAGAGTCCCAGCCCTGCCCCAACTTCTCCCTGTAGCTCAGGCCCCTCGAGTCCCGGCAACATCCTCGTAAATCTTCTCTGCAGCCCTTTCCAGCTCGACGACATCGGTCCTGTAACTCGGTGCCCAGAACTGAACACAATACTCTAAACCCGGCCTCACCGACGTCTTGTACAACTGCAACGTGTATACAAAGTCAATTTTTATCAATCTCTCATCTCCCCTCCACTCAATCATCTCCCCTCCACTCAATCATCTCCCCTCTCCTCCCCTCTCCTCCCCTCTCCTCCCCTCTCCTCCCCTCTCCTCCCCTCCCCTCCCCTCTCCTCCCCTCTCATCCCCTCTCATCCCCTCTCCTCTCCTCCACTCTCCTCCGCTCTCCTCCCCTCCCCTCCCCTCCCCTCTCCTCTCCTCCGCTCTCCTCCCCTCCCCTCTCCTCCCCTCCCCTCTCCTCCCCTCTCCTCCCCTCTCCTCCCCTCTCCTCCCCTCTCCTCCCCTCTCCTCCCCTCTCCTCCCCTCTCCTCTCCTCTCCTCTCCTCTCCTCTCCTCCCCTCTCCTCTCCTCCGCTCTCCTCCCCTCTCCTCCCCTCCCCTCCCCTCCCCTCCCCTCTCCTCTCCTCTCCTCCGCTCTCCTCCCCTCTCCTCCCCTCTCCTCCCCTCTCCTCCCCTGTCCTCCCCTGTCCTCCCCTGCCCTCCCCTCCCCTCTCCTCCCCTCTCCTCCCCTCTCCTCTCCTCTCCTCCCCTCCCCTCCCCTCTCCTCTCCTCCGCTCTCCTCCCCTCCCCTCCCCTCCCCTCTCCTCCCCTCTCCTCTCCTCTCCTCCCCTCCCCTCTCCTCCCCTCCCCTCTCCGCTCCTCTCGTGTCCTCCCCTCTCCTCCCCACAGGTGAGCTCCCGGTTGCTGAGCTCCTGAGCAAATACACCAAAGCTCTTGACGGGACCCTCGCTGGCCCTGACTCTCCCTCCGAGGGCCCGAGCGACTCCGAGAGTGCGACGGACTCCGAGGAGGAGGAGGAGGAAGACGAGGAGGAGGACTCCACCTCCGAGTACGAAGAAAGCAGCAGCTCGCGAGGTGAGGGGGGAACTGCAAGCACCGGTTTAAACCCGAGACAGACGCACTAAGTGCTGGAGTAACTCAGCGGGTCAGGCAGCATCTGTGTCTGTTTGTCTGTCTCTCTCTCTGTCTGTCTCTCGTTCCCAAAAGTCGACCTACTCTATCTCTCTCTCTCTCTCTCTCTGTCCGTCTGTCTCTCTCTCTCTGTCTGTCTCTCCCTCTCTCTGTCTCTCTCTCTGTCTGTCTCTATCTCTGTCTCTCTCGCGTTCCCAAAAGTCGGCCATCTTGAAACAGGCCCCAAACTCTCGCCCTCCTATCCCTGCTTCAACTATTCCCTTTTTACTTTGGAAATACAGCGCGGAAACAGGCCCTTCCCCACCGAGTCCGCGCCGACCAGCGATCGCCCCGTTCACACACTAGTTTAGTTTGGAGACACAGCGCGGAAATAGGAGGCAAAAGTCGGCCATCTTGAAACAGGCCCCAAACTCTCGCCCCCCTCTCCCTGCTTCAACTATTCCCTTTTTACTTCAGAGGTACACCGCGGAAACAGGCCCTTCCCCACCGAGTCCGCGCCGCCCAGCGATCGCCCCGTACACTAGTTTAGTTTAGAGATACAGCGCGGACACAGGAGGCAAAAGACGGCCATCTTGAAACTGACCCCCTTCAGATTCGGACGACTCGATGGCGACCGAGGCGGAGAGTGAGGAGAGCGATGACGATGACGAAGAAGACGATGAGGACGAGATGGGCGTGGAGTTCCTGGTCCGCGACGGGCCGGAGAGGGGCGAAGAGAGGAACCACCAGGCGGTGGTGCAGCCGGCCAAGGGCCCCAAGAAAGAGATCACGGACATCGCAGCGACAGCCGAGAGCCTTCAGCCCAAGGGGTACACGCTGGCCACCACACAGGTACCCCCATCACCCCCTCTCCCATTTCACACTTCTGTACCTCTTGGTCGGGGTGGTCCATGGATCCTTGAAGGTCAGGATGGGCGATGCAGTGGTCCGACCCGACAGTCCCCTCGACCCGAGTAATAGCAGTCAAATACGGGTCAGGTCAAGTCAAGAGTTAGAGAGTCTGAAGAAGGGTCTCGACCCGAAACGTCGCCTATCTCCTTCGCTCCTTAGATGCTGCTGCTGCACCCGCTGAGTTTCTCCAGCTTTTTGTGTAAGCCAAGAGAGTTTATTGTCATGTGTCCCTGACAGGACAATGAAACATAGAAACATAGAAATTAGGTGCAGGAGGAGGCCATTCGGCCCTTCGAGCCTGCACCGCCATTCAATATGATCATGGCTGATCATCCAACTCAGTATCCCGTACCTGCCTTCTCTCCATACCCCCTGATCCCCTTAGCCACAAGGGCCACATCTAACTCCCTCTTAAATATAGCCAATGAACTGGCCTCAACTACCCTCTGTGGCAGGGAGTTCCAGAGACCCACCACTCTCTGTATGAAAAAAGTCCTTCTCATCTCATTCCTTCAGAATCAGTGGCTGAATTGTGCTTCCTTAAAACGGAGTGAGTTCCAGGAAGCTTGTGTTTTCAGTGATGAAATTTATTGTATTTGTGACATCCCGGTCATAAAGGTTTACAATCCTTTGAAGGGTTAGTGGCGAAAGATCCTAAAGGATTTCCCCCTTATCCTTAAGCTGTGACCCCTTGTCCTGGACCTCCCCAACATCGGGAACAATCTTCCTGCATCTAGCCTGTCCAACCCCTTAAGAATTTTGTAAGTTTCTATAAGATCCCCTCAATCTCCTAAATTCTAGAGTATAAACCGAGTCTATGCTGTCTTTGTTCATAAGACAGTCCTGACATCCCAGGAATCAGTCTGGTGAACCTTCTCTGCACTCCCTCTATGGCAATAATGTCCTTCCTCAGATTTGGAGACCAGAACTGTACGCAATACTCCAGGTGTGGCCTCACCAAGACCCTGTACATCCCAGGAATCAGTCTGGTGAACCTTCTCTGTACTCCCTCTATGGCAATAATGTCCTTCCTCAGATTTGGAGACCAGAACTGTACGCAATACTCCAGGTGTGGTCTCACCAAGACCCTGTACAACTGCAGTAGAACCTCCCTGCTCCTATACTCAAACCCTTTTGCTATGAAAGCTAACATAGCTAACAAAGCAGAAATTCTTGCGTTGCTTCAGCACAACAGAATAATGTAGGCATTGACTACAAAACAGATCAGTGTAGTCAAGTCAAGTTTATTCGTCACATACGGGATGTGCAGTGAAATGAAAAGTGGCCGTGCCTGCGGACTTTGTGCAAAATACAACCAAACAAACAACCAACAAACTACAAACAAAATCACATGTTCTTTTTCATATTAAATATTTACTAGAATGTTGCCTGGGTTCCAGCAACTAAGTTACAGAGAAAGGTTGAACAAGTTAGGTCTTTATTCTTTGGAGCGCAGAAGGTTAAGGGGGGACTTGATTGAGTTCTTTAAAATGATGATTGGGATAGACAGAGTTGACGTGGATAAGCTTTTCCCATTGAGAGTAGGGAAGATTCAAACAAGAGGGCATGACATGAGAATTAAGGGACAGAAGTTTAGGTGGAAAATGAGGGGGAACTTCTTTACTCAGAGAGTGGTGGCTGTGTGGAATGAGCTTCCTGCAGAAGTGGTGGAGACAGGATCGATTTTAACATTTAAAAGTAAAGTGGATAGGTATATGGACGGGAAGGGAATGGAGGGGTATGGTCTGAGTGCAGGTAGATGGGACTAGGGGAAAATAAATGGTCGGCACGGACTGGAAGGGCCGAGAAGGCCTGTTTCCGTGCTGTAATTGTTATATGGTTATATTGTGGTTCAGTAAGTTAGTAGAGTTAGTCCCTGGTGAGATAGGAGTTTACAGCCCGAATGGCCTCTGGGAAGAAACGCCTTCTCATCCTCTCCGTTCTCACAGCATGGCAACGGAGGCGTTTGCCTGCCTGACCGTAAGAGCTGGAGCAGTCCGTTGCAGGGGTGGAAGGGAGGGGTCTCCCATTATCTATTGGCTCTGGAGTTGCACCTCTTTTTTCTGTTTATTTTTGTTAGAAGTTTCGGGATAAACAGGGTCTAATTAGGAACAGTCAACATGGATTTGTGCCTGGAAGGTCATGTTTGACTAATCATCTTGAATTTTTTGAAGAGGTTACTAGGGAACTTGACGAGGGTAAAGCAGTGGATGTTGTCTATATGGACTTTAGTAAGGCCTTTGACAAGGTTCCTCATGGAAGGTTGGTTAAGAAGGTTCAACTGTTGGGTATAAATGCAGGAATAGCAAGATGGATTCAACAGTGGCTGAATGGGAGAAGCCAGAGGGTAATGGTGGATGGCTGTTTGTCGGGTTGGAGGCAGGTGACTAGTGGGGTGCCTCAGGGATCTGTGTTGGGTCCTTTGTTGTTTGTCATGTCCATCAATGATCTGGATGAAGGGGTGGTACATTGGATTAGTAAGTATGCAGATGATACCAAGATAGGGGGCGTTGTGGATAATGAAGAGGATTTCCAAAGTCTACAGAGTGATTTAGGCCAGTTGGAAAAATGGGCTGAAAGGTGGCAGATGGAGTTTAATGCTGATAAGTGTGAGGTGCTACATCTTGGCAGGACAAATCAAAATAGGACGTACATGGTAAATGGTAGGAAATTGAAGAATACAGTTGAACAGAGGGATCTGGGAATAACCGTGCATAGTTCCTTGAAGGTGGAATCTCATATAGATAGGGTGGTAAAGAAAGCTTTTGGTATGCTAGCCTTTATAAATCAGAGCATTGAGTATAGAAGCTGGGATGTAATGTTAAAATTGTACAAGGCATTGGTGAGACCAAATCTGGAGTATGGTGTACAATTTTGGTCGCCCAATTATAGGAAGGATGTCAACAAAATAGAGAGGTACAGAGGAGATTTACTAGAATGTGCCTGGGTTTCAACAGCTAAGTTACAGAGATAGGTTGAATAAGTTAGGTCTTTATTCTCTGGAGCGCAGAAGGTTAAGGGGGGACTTGATTGAGGTCTTTAAAATGATGAAAGGGATAGACAGAGTTGATGTGGACAAGCTTTTCCTTTGAGAATCGGGAAGATTCAAACAAGAGGACACGACTTTAGAATTAAGGGACAGAAGTTTCGGGGTAACATGAGGGGGAACTTCTTTACTCAGAGAGTGGTAGCGGTGTGGAATGAGCTTCCAGTGGAAGTGGTGGCGGCAGGTTCGTTGGTATCATTTAAAAATAAATTGGATAGGCATATGGATGAGAAGGGTATGGAGGGTTATGGTATGAGTGCAGGCAGGTGGGACGAAGGGAAAAAAGTTGTTCGGCACGGACTTGAAAGGCCGAGATGGCCTGTTTCCGTGCTGTAATTGTTATATGGTTATAAGTAAGTAGAATAGTGTGGTACTTAAGTACCTAATACATACACACATATTTCCATTCTTGTACAACTTAATACTTTTGATTTAATAATAAAAGAACAGTGAGAGAAAAAATAAATACAGAGTGTCAGAATAGATAGACAAGCGAGCAGAAACAGATAGCAAGTGAAATAAAGGACAGAGAAGAGAAGCTGAAAAGATTGAAATAGAAGGAGAAAGTAAAGAAAAGAGAGATTAGGAGAGATCTACCTATTTCGTATTTTTGCCCATCCGCCACCCGGTTCTAAACCATTTAATTTCTGAGGTTATGTTATGTTGCACCATATGCTTGCAAAAAGTTGATAAAAGGAGACCAAGTCTTTGAGAATTGGTCTACTTAGCCTAGTAGGAGAAATCTCATTTCTTCAAGATGAAGCGTTTCAGACATATTTGAAATCCACATTTTGAATGTTGGCGTGGTTGCGTTTTTCCAAAATTTGAGTATAAGTTGTTTTGCTGTTATTAGACTGTAATTAAGAAAAGCTTCTTGGAATATAGTTAGTTTACTTCCCTCTTCCATTGATCCAAAGATAATCAGTTCTGTATTGGGGTTCAATTTTGTGTTAAATAGTTTTGTAAAAATTCCAAAAATTTCATTCCAAAATCTATACAGATTTATACACGAGACAAAGGAATGTGCTATAGTGGCATTTTGAGTTGGACATTTGTCACAGATGGGGGAAACATTTGAAAATATTTTATTCAGTCTAATTTTAGAATAGTTTTGGAGTTGCACCTCCTGATGTATAGTTCTTGCAGAGGGGCGAGAGAAGTCCCCATAGTGCGTTCGGCTGAACGCACTACTCTCTGCAGAGCCTTCTTGTCCTGGGCAGAGCAATTCCCAAACCAGATTGTAATATACCCGGACAAGATGCGTACCACAGCCGCAGAGTAGAAGCACTGGAGGATCCTCGGAAGCACTCTGAATTTCCTCAATTGCCTGAGGTGGTAAAGGCGCTGCCTTGCCTTACTCACCAGTGCTGCAGCGTGTGATGTCCATGTCAGATCCTCAGAGATGTGGACTCCCAGGTATTTAAAGCAGCAAACCCTATCCACAGTATCCCCATGTATCCTCAATGGTGTGTACGTCCTAGGATGGTCTTCCCTCCTAAAGTCCACGATCAGCTCCTTAGTTTTTTTGATGTTGTCCTGACACCAGAGTGTCAGATAGAAACATAGAAATTTGGTGCAGGAGTAGGCCATTCGGCCCTTCGAGCCTGCACCGCCATTCAATATGATCATGGCTGACCATCCAACTCAGTATCCCGTACCTGCCTTCTCTCCATTCCCTCTGATCCCTTTAGCCACAAGGGCCACATCTAACTCCCTCTTAAATATAGCCAATGAACTGGCCTCAACTACCCTCTGTGGCAGAGAGTTCCAGAGACCCACCACTCTCTGCGTGAAAAAGGTCCTTCTCATCTCGGTCCTAAAGGATTTCCCCATTATCCTCAAGCTGTGACCCCTTGTCCTGGACCTCCCCAACATCGGGAACAACCTTCCTGCATCTAGCCTGTCCAACCCCTTAAGAATTTTGTAAGTTTCTATAAGATCCCCTCTCAATCTCCTAAATTCTAGAGAGTATAAACCGAGTCTATGCAGTCTTTGTTCATAAGACAGTCCTGACATCCCAGGAATCAGTCTGGTGAACCTTCTCTGCACTCCCTCTATGGCAATAATGTCCTTCCTCAGATTTGGAGACCAGAACTGTACGCAATACTCCAGGTGTGGTCTCACCAAGACCCTATACAACTGAAGTAGAACCTCCCTGCTCCTATACTCAAATCCTTTTGCTATGAATGCTAACATACCATTCGCTTTCTTCACTGCCTGCTGCATCTGCATGCCTACTTTCAATGACTGGTGTACCATGACACCCAGGTCGCGCTGCATCTCCCCTTTTCCTAATCGGCCTCCATTTAGATAATAGTCTGTTTTCCTATTCTGGAATCAGCCACCTCCTCCCGGTAGGCCTTCTCATCGTTGTCTGAGATCAGGCGTCATCAGCAAACTTGATTATCAAGTCCATGTACCATTATATACATAAATACACACATTCCTGGGATGTCAGGACTTTCATATGAGGAAAGATTGGATAGACTCGGCTTGTACTTGCTGGAATTTAGAAGATTGAGGGGGGATCTTATAGAAACTTACAAAATTCTTAAAGGTTTGGACAAGCTAGATGCTGGAAGATTGTTCCCGATGTTGGGGAGGTCCAGGACAAGGGGTCACAGTTTAAGGATAAGGGGGAATTCCTTTAGGACCGAGATGAGGAAAACATTCTTTACACAGAGAGTGGTGAGTCTCTGGAACTCTCTGCCACAGAAGGTAGTTGAGGCCAGTTCATTGGCTATATTTAAGAGGGCGTTAGATGTGGCACTTGTGGCTAAAGGGATCAGGGGGTATGGAGAGAAGGCAGGTACGGGATACTGAGTTGGATGATCAGCCGTGATCACATTGAATAGGGGTGCAGGCTCGAAGGGCCGAATGGCCTACTCCTGCACCTATTTTTTCTATGTTTCTATGAATAAATAAACTGATAAAGCGCAAATAACAGATAATGGGTTATTAATGTTCAGAGTTTTGTCCGAGCCAGGTTTAATAGCCTGATGGCAGTGGGGAAGTAGCTATTCCTGAACCTGGACGTTGCAGTCTTCAGGCTCCTGTACCTTCTACCTGAAGGCAGCAGGGAGATGGGGGTTACACAAAAAGCTGGAGAAACTCAGCGGGTGCAGCAGCATCGAAGGAGCGAAGGAGATAGGTGACGTTTCGGGTCGAGACCCTTCTTCAGACTGGTCAGGGATCAGGGAAACGAGAGATATAGACGGTGATGTGGAGAGATAAAGAACAATGAATGAAAGATATGCAAAAAAGTATCGATGATAAAGGAAACAGGCCATTGTAAGCTGTTTGTAGTGTGAAAATGAGACTTGGGTGGGGGGGGGGGGAGATAGAGAGAGAAGGAATGCCAGGGCCCGAGGGCTGAGGGAGAGGTGGGGAGGGGAGGAGGCAGTCTGGGTTAGCAGAATTGAGAAAATTCAATGTTTAAGCCCAGAGGATGCAGACTCCCCAAGCGGAATATGAGGTGCTGTTCCTCCAACTTGCGGTGTTGCTCACTCTGGCTGTGGAGGAATCCCAGGTCCGAGAGGTCGGATACGGATACGGAATGGGAGGGGGAGTTGAAGTGCTGAGCCACCGGGAGGTCGGGTTGGTTATTGCGGGCCGAGCGGAGGTGTTCGGCGAAACGATCGCCCAGCCTCCGCTTGGTCTCACCGATGTAGATCAGCCGGCATCTGGAGCAACGGATGCAGTAGATGAGGTTGGAGGAGGTGCAGGTGAACCTCTGTCGGACTTGGAAGGACTGCTTGGGTCCCTGAAAGGAGTGGATGGGGGAGCTGAAGGGAAGATGAGTGTGTGGCCAGGATGGTGTGGGTCCTTGATGATGCTGCCAGCCTTTTTGAGGCAGCGACTGCGATAGATCCCCTCGATGGAAGGAAGGTCAGAGCCGATGATAGACTGGGCTGTGTTGACTACTTTTTGTTGTGGACAAGGGAGAAACCAATTTATAGCCCAATGTACGGGATGTCCCTGCCAATACGGGACAGTTGGCAACCCTAGTCTCGAACCGAAAACGTCGCCCAGTCCTTCTCTCCAGAGACGGGAGAGAAATATCCTCGACATGGTCTTTGGAGGTGGAGTCGCAGGTAGACAAGGTGGTCAAGAAGGTTTTTGGCTCATTGGCCTTCATCAGCCAGAGTATCCAGTCTAGAAGTCGGGAGGTCACGTTGCAGTTGTACAAGACGTTGGTGAGGCCGCATTTAGAGTATTGCGTTCAGTTCTGGGCACCGTGTTACAGGAATCGTCAAGCTGAAGGGGCGGGGAGAAGATTTACGAGGATGTTGCCGGGACTCGAGGGGCCTGAGCTACAGGGAGAGGTTGGGGCAGGGCTGGGACTCTATTCCTTGGAGCGCAGGAGGATGAGGGGCGATCTTATAGAGGTGTACAAAATCACCAGAGGAATAGATCGGGTAGACAGACGCACAGAGTCTCTTGCCCAGAGTAGGGAATCGAGGACCAGAGGACACGGGTTTGAGGGGGGGGGGGGGATTTAATAGGAACCTGAGAGAGACAGAGACCGAGAGAGAGACACACACACAGACACAGAGGCAGAGAGAGAGAGACAGACACAGAGACCGGGGAGAGAGAGAGACACACACACACACACAGACGGAGAGGGGGAGAGGGGGGGGGGGGGAAGAGAGAGCGGCAGAGAGATAGATAGGTTTAAGGTGAGAGGTGGAAAGATTTAATAGGAACCTGAAGGGGCAACTTTTCACATCTTTCGAGGGGTGGTGGGTGTATGGAGCAAGCTGCCGGAGGAGGTAGTTGAGGCAACGTTTAACGGGTAAGAGTCAAGAGTGTTTTATTGTCATATGTCCCGGACGGGAAAAGTGAAATCCTTACTTGCTGCAGCACAACAGAAAAAGTAAACATGTAAACATTGTATAAAACAGAGGGAAATAATACAAAATCACATGCAAACATTGTATAAAACAGAGGGAAATAATAAAATCAACATGTAAACATTGTATAAAACAGAGGGAAATAATAAAAAATCAACATGTAAACATTGTATAAAACAGAGGGAAATAATAAAAAATGGACATGTAAACATTGTATAAAACAGAGGGAAATAATACAAAATGGACGTGTAAACATTGTATAAAACAGAGGGAAATAATACAAAAATGGACATGTAAACATTGTATAAAACAGAGGGAAATAATAAAAAATGGCCGTGTAAACATTGTATAAAACAGAGGGAAATAATAAAAAATGGACGTGTAAACATTGTATAAAACAGAGGAAATAATGAAAAATGGACGTGTAAACATTGTATAAAACAGAGGGAAATAATAAAAAATGGACGTGTAAACATTGTATAAAACAGAGGGAAATAATAACAAATGGGCATGTAAACATTGTATAAAACAGAGGGAAATAATAAAAAATGGACGTGTAAACATTGTATAAAACAGAGGGAAATAATAACAAATGGACATGTAAACATTGTATAAAACAGAGGGAAATAATAACAAATGGACGTGTAAACATTGTATAAAACAGAGGGAAATAATAAAAAATGGACATGTAAACATTGTATAAAAACAGAGGGAAATAATAACAAATGGACATGTAAACATTGTATAAAAACAGAGGGAAATAATAAAAAATGGACATGTAAACATTGTATAAAACAGAGGGAAATAATAACAAATCAACATGTAAACATTGTGTAAAACAGAGGGAAATAATACAAAATGGACATGTAAACATTGTATAAAACAGAGGGAAATAATACAAAATGGACATGTAAACATTGTATAAAACAGAGGGAAATAATAACAAATGGACAAGTAAACATTGTATAAAACGGGGAAATAATAAAAAATGGCCGTGTAAACATTGTATAAAACAGAGGGAAATAATAAAAAATGGACGTGTAAACATTGTATAAAACAGAGGGAAATAATAACAAATGGACGTGTAAACATTGTATAAAACGGGGAAATAATAACAAATGGACATGTAAACATTGTATAAAACGGAGGGAAATAATAAAAAATCAACATGTAAACATTGTATAAAACAGAGGGAAATAATAAAAAATGGACATGTAAACATTGTATAAAACAGAGGGAAATAATACAAAATGGACGTGTAAACATTGTATAAAACAGAGGGAAATAATACAAAATGGACATGTAAACATTGTATAAAACAGAGGGAAATAATAAAAAATGGCCGTGTAAACATTGTATAAAACAGAGGGAAATAATAAAAAATGGACGTGTAAACATTGTATAAAACAGAGGGAAATAATGAAAAATGGACGTGTAAACATTGTATAAAACAGAGGGAAATAATAAAAAATGGACGTGTAAACATTGTATAAAACAGAGGGAAATAATAACAAATGGGCATGTAAACATTGTATAAAACAGAGGGAAATAATAAAAAATGGACGTGTAAACATTGTATAAAACAGAGGGAAATAATAACAAATGGACATGTAAACATTGTATAAAACAGAGGGAAATAATAACAAATGGACGTGTAAACATTGTATAAAACAGAGGGAAATAATAAAAAATGGACATGTAAACATTGTATAAAACAGAGGGAAATAATAACAAATGGACATGTAAACATTGTATAAAAACAGAGGGAAATAATAAAAAATGGACATGTAAACATTGTATAAAACAGAGGGAAATAATAACAAATCAACATGTAAACATTGTGTAAAACAGAGGGAAATAATACAAAATGGACATGTAAACATTGTATAAAAACAAGAGGGAAATAATACAAAATGGACATGTAAACATTGTATAAAACAGAGGGAAATAATAACAAATGGACAAGTAAACATTGTATAAAACGGGGAAATAATAAAAAATGGCCGTGTAAACATTGTATAAAACAGAGGGAAATAATAAAAAATGGACGTGTAAACATTGTATAAAACAGAGGGAAATAATAACAAATGGACGTGTAAACATTGTATAAAACGGGGAAATAATAACAAATGGACATGTAAACATTGTATAAAACGGAGGGAAATAATAAAAATGGACATGTAAACATTGTATAAAACAGAGGGAAATAATAAAAAAATCAACATGTAAACATTGTATAAAACAGAGGGAAATAATAAAAAATGGCCATGTAAACATTGTATAAAACGGGGAAATAATAACAAATGGACATGTAAACATTGTATAAAACAGAGGGAAATAATACAAAATGGCCATGTAAACATTGTATAAAACAGAGGGAAATAATAAAAAATGGACATGTAAACATTGTATAAAACAGAGGGAAATAATAAAAAATCAACATGTAAACATTGTATAAAACAGAGGGAAATAATAAAAAATGGCCATGTAAACATTGTATAAAACAGAGGGAAATAATAACAAATGGACGTGTAAACATTGTATAAAACAGAGGGAAATAATAACAAATGGGCATGTAAACATTGTATAAAACGGGGAAATAATAACAAATGGACATGTAAACATTGTATAAAACAGAGGGAAATAATAACAAATGGCCATGTAAACATTGTATAAAACAGAGGGGGAAATAATACAAAATGGACGTGTAAACATTGTATAAAACAGAGGGAAATAATAAAAAATGGCCGTGTAAACATTGTATAAAACAGAGGGAAATAATAAAAAATGGCCGTGTAAACATTGTATAAAACAGAGGGAAATAATAAAAAATGGCCATGTAAACATTGTATAAAACAGAGGGAAATAATAACAAATGGACATGTAAACATTGTATAAAACGGGGAAATAATAAAAAATGGCCGTGTAAACATTGTATAAAACAGAGGGAAATAATAAAAAATCAACATGTAAACATTGTATAAAACAGAGGGAAATAATAACAAATGGACGTGTAAACATTGTATAAAACAGAGGGAAATAATACAAAATGGCCATGTAAACATTGTATAAAACAGAGGGAAATAATAAAAAATGGACATGTAAACATTGTATAAAACAGAGGGAAATAATAAAAAATCTACATGTAAACATTGTATAAAACAGAGGGAAATAATAAAAAATGGCCATGTAAACATTGTATAAAACAGAGGGAAATAATAAAAAATGGCCGTGTAAACATTGTATAAAACAGAGGGAAATAATAACAAATGGCCATGTAAACATTGTATAAAACAGAGGGAAATAATAACAAATGGGCATGTAAACATTGTATAAAACAGAGGGAAATAATAACAAATGGACATGTAAACATTGTATAAAACGGGGAAATAATAACAAATGGACATGTAAACATTGTATAAAACAGGGGGAAATAATAAAAAATCAACATGTAAACATTGTATAAAACAGAGGGAAATAATAAAAAATGGCCATGTAAACATTGTATAAAACAGAGGGAAATAATAAAAAATGGACATGTAAACATTGTATAAAACAGAGGGAAATAATAACAAATCAACATGTAAACATTGTATAAAACAGAGGGAAATAATAACAAATGGACGTGTAAACATTGTATAAAACAGAGGGAAATAATTAAAAATGGCCATGTAAACATTGTATAAAACAGGGGGAAATAATAACAAATGGACATGTAAACATTGTATAAAACAGAGGGAAATAATAAAAAATGGCCGTGTAAACATTGTATAAAACAGAGGGAAATAATAAAAAATGGACATGTAAACATTGTATAAAACAGAGGGAAATAATAAAAAATGGCCGTGTAAACATTGTATAAAACAGAGGGAAATAATAACAAATGGACGTGTAAACATTGTATAAAACAGAGGGAAATAATAAAAAATGGCCATGTAAACATTGTATAAAACAGAGGGAAATAATAAAAAATGGACATGTAAACATTGTGTAAAACAGAGGGAAATAATAACAAATGGACATGTAAACATTGTATAAAACAGAGGGAAATAATAAAAAATGGCCATGTAAACATTGTATAAAACAGAGGGAAATAATACAAAATGGACATGTAAACATTGTATAAAACAGAGGGAAATAATAACAAATGGACGTGTAAACATTGTATAAAACAGAGGGAAATAATAAAAAATGGCCATGTAAACATTGTATAAAACAGAGGGAAATAATAAAAAATGGCCATGTAAACATTGTATAAAACAGAGGGAAATAATAACAAATGGCCGTGTAAACATTGTATAAAACAGAGGGAAATAATAAAAAATGGACATGTAAACATTGTATAAAACAGAGGGAAATAATAACAAATGGACGTGTAAACATTGTATAAAACAGAGGGAAATAATAAAAAATGGCCGTGTAAACATTGTATAAAACGGGGAAATAATAACAAATGGACATGTAAACATTGTATAAAACGGGGAAATAATAAAAAATCAACATGTAAACATTGTATAAAACAGAGGGAAATAATAAAAAATGGCCATGTAAACATTGTATAAAACAGAGGGAAATAATAAAAAATGGACATGTAAACATTGTATAAAACAGAGGGAAATAATAACAAATCAACATGTAAACATTGTATAAAACAGAGGGAAATAATAACAAATGGACGTGTAAACATTGTATAAAACAGAGGGAAATAATTAAAAATGGCCATGTAAACATTGTATAAAACAGGGGGAAATAATAACAAATGGACATGTAAACATTGTATAAAACAGAGGGAAATAATAAAAAATGGCCGTGTAAACATTGTATAAAACAGAGGGAAATAATAAAAAATGGACATGTAAACATTGTATAAAACAGAGGGAAATAATAAAAAATGGACATGTAAACATTGTATAAAACAGAGGGAAATAATAAAAAATGGCCATGTAAACATTGTATAAAACAGAGGGAAATAATAAAAAATGGACATGTAAACATTGTGTAAAACAGAGGGAAATAATAACAAATGGACATGTAAACATTGTATAAAACAGAGGGAAATAATAAAAAATGGCCATGTAAACATTGTATAAAACAGAGGGAAATAATACAAAATGGACATGTAAACATTGTATAAAACAGAGGGAAATAATAACAAATGGACGTGTAAACATTGTATAAAACAGAGGGAAATAATAACAAATGGACATGTAAACATTGTATAAAACAGAGGGAAATAATAACAAATGGACGTGTAAACATTGTATAAAACAGAGGGAAATAATAACAAATGGACATGTAAACATTGTATAAAACAGAGGGAAATAATAACAAATGGACATGTAAACATTGTATAAAACGGGGAAATAATAAAAAATGGCCGTGTAAACATTGTATAAAACAGAGGGAAATAATAAAAAATGGACATGTAAACATTGTATAAAACAGAGGGAAATAATAACAAATGGACGTGTAAACATTGTATAAAACAGAGGGAAATAATTAAAAATGGCCATGTAAACATTGTATAAAACAGGGGGAAATAATAACAAATGGACATGTAAACATTGTATAAAACAGAGGGAAATAATAACAAATGGACGTGTAAACATTGTATAAAACAGAGGGAAATAATAAAAAATGGCCATGTAAACATTGTATAAAACAGAGGGAAATAATAACAAATGGACATGTAAACATTGTATAAAACAGAGGGAAATAATAAAAAATGGCCGTGTAAACATTGTATAAAACAGAGGGAAATAATAACAAATGGACATGTAAACATTGTATAAAACAGAGGGAAATAATAACAAATGGACATGTAAACATTGTATAAAACGGGGAAATAATAAAAAATGGGCATGTAAACATTGTATAAAACAGAGGGAAATAATAAAAAATGGACATGTAAACATTGTATAAAACAGAGGGAAATAATAACAAATGGACGTGTAAACATTGTATAAAACAGAGGGAAATAATAAAAAATGGCCGTGTAAACATTGTATAAAACGGGGAAATAATAACAAATGGACATGTAAACATTGTATAAAACGGGGAAATAATAAAAAATCAACATGTAAACATTGTATAAAACAGAGGGAAATAATTAAAAATGGCCATGTAAACATTGTATAAAACAGAGGGAAATAATAACAAATCAACATGTAAACATTGTATAAAACAGAGGGAAATAATAACAAATGGACGTGTAAACATTGTATAAAACAGAGGGAAATAATTAAAAATGGCCATGTAAACATTGTATAAAACAGGGGGAAATAATAACAAATGGACATGTAAACATTGTATAAAACAGAGGGAAATAATAAAAAATGGCCGTGTAAACATTGTATAAAACAGAGGGAAATAATAAAAAATGGACATGTAAACATTGTATAAAACAGAGGGAAATAATAAAAAATGGACATGTAAACATTGTATAAAACAGAGGGAAATAATAAAAAATGGCCATGTAAACATTGTATAAAACAGAGGGAAATAATAAAAAATGGACATGTAAACATTGTGTAAAACAGAGGGAAATAATAACAAATGGACATGTAAACATTGTATAAAACAGAGGGAAATAATAAAAAATGGCCATGTAAACATTGTATAAAACAGAGGGAAATAATACAAAATGGACATGTAAACATTGTATAAAACAGAGGGAAATAATAACAAATGGACGTGTAAACATTGTATAAAACAGAGGGAAATAATAACAAATGGACATGTAAACATTGTATAAAACAGAGGGAAATAATAACAAATGGACGTGTAAACATTGTATAAAACAGAGGGAAATAATAACAAATGGACATGTAAACATTGTATAAAACAGAGGGAAATAATAACAAATGGACATGTAAACATTGTATAAAACGGGGAAATAATAAAAAATGGCCGTGTAAACATTGTATAAAACAGAGGGAAATAATAAAAAATGGACATGTAAACATTGTATAAAACAGAGGGAAATAATAACAAATGGACGTGTAAACATTGTATAAAACAGAGGGAAATAATTAAAAATGGCCATGTAAACATTGTATAAAACAGGGGGAAATAATAACAAATGGACATGTAAACATTGTATAAAACAGAGGGAAATAATAACAAATGGACGTGTAAACATTGTATAAAACAGAGGGAAATAATAAAAAATGGCCATGTAAACATTGTATAAAACAGAGGGAAATAATAACAAATGGACATGTAAACATTGTATAAAACAGAGGGAAATAATAAAAAATGGCCGTGTAAACATTGTATAAAACAGAGGGAAATAATAACAAATGGACATGTAAACATTGTATAAAACAGAGGGAAATAATAACAAATGGACATGTAAACATTGTATAAAACGGGGAAATAATAAAAAATGGGCATGTAAACATTGTATAAAACAGAGGGAAATAATAAAAAATGGACATGTAAACATTGTATAAAACAGAGGGAAATAATAACAAATGGACGTGTAAACATTGTATAAAACAGAGGGAAATAATAAAAAATGGCCGTGTAAACATTGTATAAAACGGGGAAATAATAACAAATGGACATGTAAACATTGTATAAAACGGGGAAATAATAAAAAATCAACATGTAAACATTGTATAAAACAGAGGGAAATAATTAAAAATGGCCATGTAAACATTGTATAAAACAGAGGGAAATAATAACAAATCAACATGTAAACATTGTATAAAACAGAGGGAAATAATAACAAATGGACGTGTAAACATTGTATAAAACAGAGGGAAATAATTAAAAATGGCCATGTAAACATTGTATAAAACAGGGGGAAATAATAACAAATGGACATGTAAACATTGTATAAAACAGAGGGAAATAATAAAAAATGGCCGTGTAAACATTGTATAAAACAGAGGGAAATAATAAAAAATGGACATGTAAACATTGTATAAAACAGAGGGAAATAATAAAAAATGGCCGTGTAAACATTGTATAAAACAGAGGGAAATAATAAAAAATGGACATGTAAACATTGTGTAAAACAGAGGGAAATAATAACAAATGGACATGTAAACATTGTATAAAACAGAGGGAAATAATAAAAAATGGCCATGTAAACATTGTATAAAACAGAGGGAAATAATAAAAAATGGACATGTAAACATTGTATAAAACAGAGGGAAATAATAACAAATGGACGTGTAAACATTGTATAAAACAGAGGGAAATAATAACAAATGGACATGTAAACATTGTATAAAACAGAGGGAAATAATAACAAATGGACATGTAAACATTGTATAAAACAGAGGGAAATAATAACAAATGGACATGTAAACATTGTATAAAACAGAGGGAAATAATTAAAAATGGCCATGTAAACATTGTATAAAACAGGGGGAAATAATAACAAATGGACATGTAAACATTGTATAAAAGAGGGGGAAATAATTAAAAATGGACGTGTAAACATTGTATAAAACGGAAAAAATATATAAAGTTCAATAAATAACAAATATAGTTCAAATAACATATAATAATATCGTCTTTTGCAGTTCAGAGCTCGTAGTTTATTTGTATTGTTTAATAACCTGATGGCTGTGGGGAAGTGGCTGTTCCTGAACCTGGACTTTAAGTGGGGTAAAAACTGCTTTTTAAGTCTGTTTGTCCTTGTCCTTGTAGATCTGTACCGTCTGCCTGACGGCAACAGTTCAAACAGGGAGTGTCCAGGGTGGGAAATGTCCTTTATAATATTCTGGGATTTTTTGATGCGGCGGGAACTGTGTAAGTCCTCCAAGGTAAGGAGAGGGCAGCTGACAATCCTCTGGGCGTTGTCAATGGCCCTCTGGAGCGCTTTCCTCTGTACCACACGCATACACAGTATGTTAGGATGCTCTCAATGGAGCACCGATAAAAGGACAGCAGCAGTCTCTGTGTGATGTTATTCTTCCTGAGCACCCTCAGGAAGTGCAGTCTCTGCTGTTCTCCACAGAGATGCTGCCTGCCTGGCCCGCTGAGTTACTCCAGCACTTTGTACCTGTCCACGTTCTCCACAGAGATGCTGCATGTCTGACCTGCTGAGTTACTCCTGAGTGGGACCTTATCAAATGCTCCAAATACTCCAGGTGTGGTCTCACCAGGGCCCTGTACAACTGCAGAAGGACCTCTTTGCTCCTGTACTCAACTCCTCTTGTTATGAAGGCCAACAGGGCCAAAACTGCACACAATACTCCAGGTGTGGTCTCACCAGGGCCCTGTACAACTGCAGAAAGACCTCTTTGCTCCTAGACTCAACTCCTCTTGTTATGAAGGCCAACAGGCCAAAACTACACACAATACTCCAGGTGTGGTCTCACCAGGGCCCTGTACAACTGCAGAAGGACCTCTTTGCTCCTACACTCAGTTCCTCTTGTTATGAACATGCCATTGGCTTTCTTCACTGCCTGCTGTACCTGCATGCTTACTTTCAGTGACTGATGAACAAGGACCCCCAGATTCCGTTGTACTTCCCCTTTTCCTAACTTGACACCATTCAGATAATAATCTGCCTTCCTGTTCTTGCCACCAAAGTGGATAACCTCACATTTATCCACATTAAACTGCATCTGCCACACATCTGCCCACTCCGCCAACCTGTCCAAGTCACCCTGCATTCTCATAGCATCCTCCTCACAGTTCACACTGCCACCCAGCTTTGTGTCATCTACAAATTTGCTAATGTTACTTTGAATCCCTTCATCCAAATCATTAATGTATATTATAAATAGCTGCGGTCCCAGCACCGAGCCTTGCGGTACCCCACTAGACACTGCCTGCCATTCTGAAAGGGACCCGTTAATCCCTACTCTTTGTTTCCTGTCTGCCAACCACTTCCCTATCCATGTCAGCACTCTACCCCCAATACCTTGTGCCCTCATTCTGCCCACTAATCTCCTTATCAAACGCTTTTTGAAATACTCCAGGTGTGGTCTCACCAGAGCCCTGTACAACTGCAGAAGGACCTCTTTGCTCCTAGACTCAACTTCTCTTGTTATGAAGGCCAACCGGCCACATCTGCACACAATACTCCAGGTGTGGTCTCACCAGGGCCCTGTACAACTGCAGAAGGACCTCTTTGCTCCTAGACTCAACTCCTCTTGTTATGAAGGCCAACCGGCCAAATCTGCACACAATACTCCAGGTGTTGTCTCACCAGGGCCCTGTACAACTGCAGAAGGACCTCTTTGCTCCTAGACTCAACTCCTCTTGTTATGAAGGCCAACAGGGCCAAAACTGCACACAATACTCCAGGTGTGGTCTCACCAGGGCCCTGTACAACTGCAGAAAGACCTCTTTGCTCCTAGACTCAACTCCTCTTGTTATGAAGGCCAACAGGCCAAAACTACACACAATACTCCAGGTGTGGTCTCACCAGGGCCCTGTACAACTGCAGAAGGACCTCTTTGCTCCTACACTCAGTTCCTCTTGTTATGAACATGCCATTGGCTTTCTTCACTGCCTGATGTACCTGCATGCTTACTTTCAGTGACTGATGAACAAGGACCCCCAGATTCCGTTGTACTTCCCCTTTTCCTAACTTGACACCATTCAGATAATAATCTGCCTTCCTGTTCTTGCCACCAAAGTGGATAACCTCACATTTATCCACATTAAACTGCATCTGCCACACATCTGCCCACTCCGCCAACCTGTCCAAGTCACCCTGCATTCTCATAGCATCCTCCTCACAGTTCACACTGCCACCCAGCTTTGTGTCATCTACAAATTTGCTAATGTTACTTTGAATCCCTTCATCCAAATCATTAATGTATATTATAAATAGCTGCGGTCCCAGCACCGAGCCTTGCGGTACCCCACTAGACACTGCCTGCCATTCTGAAAGGGACCCGTTAATCCCTACTCTTTGTTTCCTGTCTGCCAACCACTTCCCTATCCATGTCAGCACTCTACCCCCAATACCTTGTGCCCTCATTCTGCCCACTAATCTCCTTATCAAACGCTTTTTGAAATACTCCAGGTGTGGTCTCACCAGAGCCCTGTACAACTGCAGATGGACCTCTTTGCTCCTAGACTCAACTCCTCATGTTATGAAGGCCAACCGGCCAAATCTGCACACAATACTCCAGGTGTGGCCTCACCAGGGCCCTGTACAACTGCAGAAGGACCTCTTTGCTCCTAGACTCAACTCCTCTTGTTATGAAGGCCAACAGGCCAAAACTGCACACAATACTCCAGGTGTGGTCTCACCAGGGCCCTGTACAACTGCAGAAGGACCTCTTTGCTCCTAGACTCAACAGGCCATTGGCTTTCTTTACTGCATGCGTGTAAGGTGTCAGCGTGTAACGTGTGCGTGTTGTCCAGGTGAAGACCCCGGTACCGTCGCTGCTGCGCGGGACTCTGCGCGAGTACCAACACATCGGCCTGGACTGGCTGGTCACCATGTACGAGAAGAAGCTCAACGGCATCCTGGCCGACGAGATGGGGCTGGGCAAGACCATTCAGACCATCGCCCTGCTGGCTCATCTGGCCATCGAGAAAGGTCAGAGTCTCGCGGGGAGAGGGAGGGGGGGCAGAGAGGAGGGGCACAGAGAGGGCAGAGAGAGAGGGGGGGGAGAGTGTGAAGGGAGAGACTGAGGGGGCAGAGAGAGAAAGAGGGGGGAGGGAGAGTGTGGGGGGGAGAGAAAGAGGGGGGAGATAGAGGGCGGAGGGGGGCAGAGAGAGAGGGGGGGAAAGAGTGAAGGGGGAGACTGAGGGGGCAGAGAGAGAAAACGGGGGGAGGGAGAGTGTGGGGGGGGGAGATAGAGGGCGGAGGAGAGAAGGGGCAGAGAGGGTGGAGGGAGAGAGACGGGGAGGGGGGGGAGAGTGCAGGAGAGAGGGAGTGAATCTGTCCGTTCCTGGTGATCCTAACGCCTCTCTGTCTCTCTCTCTGTCTCTCTCTCTCTCTCTGTCTCTCTCTCTCTCTCTCTCTCTCTGTCTCTCTCCCTTGACTATCTGTCTCTCTGTGTGTGTCTGTCTCTCTCTCTCTCTCTCTGCCTCTGACTCTCTCCCTTGACTATCTGTCTCTCTCTCCCTGTCTCTCTCTCTCTGTCTCCCTCTCTCTGTCTCCCTCTCTCTGTCTCTCTCTCTCTGTCTCCCTCTCTGTCTCTCTCTCTCTCTGTCTGTGTCTCTCTCTGTCTCTCTCTTTCTCTCTCTCTCTCTCTCTCTCTGTTTCCCTCTCTCTCTGTCTCTCTCTCTCTGTCTCTTTGTCTCTCTCATTCTGTCTCTCTGTCTCTGTCTCTCTCTCTGTCTCTCTCCCTGTTTCTTTGTCTCTCTCTCTCTCTCTGTCTCTCTCTCTCTTTGTCTCTCATTCTGTCTCTCTCTCTGTCTCTTTGTCTGTCTCTCTCTCTCTGTCTGTCTCTCGCTCTCTCTCTCTCTCTCTCTGTCTCTCGCTCTCTGTCTCTCTCCGTGTCTGTGTGACAGGTAACTGGGGCCCACATCTGATCATCGTCCCCACCAGTGTGATGCTGAACTGGGAGATGGAGTGTAAACGCTGGTGTCCAGCCTTCAAAATCCTCACCTACTACGGAGTGCAAAAGGAGCGGAAACTCAAGCGCCAGGTATGCCCCTCTCCTCCCTCCCCTCTCCTCCTCTCTCCTCCCCTCTCCCCTACCCTCCCCCTCTCCTCCCCCCTCTCCTCCCCCTCCCCTACCCTCCCCTCTCCTACCCTTCCCCCTCTTCTCCCCTCTCCTCCCCCTCTCCTCTCCCCCCTCCCCTCTCCTACCCTCCCCCCTCTTCTCCCCTCCCCTCCCCTCTCCCCCTACCCTCCCCTCTATCCCCTCCCTCTCTCTCTCTCTTTCTCTGTCCCCTCTCCTCTCCTCACCTTTCCTCTCTCTTTAACTCTCCCCTCACTCTCTCTCTCTCTCCCTTCCCTCTCTTTGCTCCCCCTCTCTCCCCTCTATCCCTCTCTCTCCCACTCTGTAACTCTCCTCTGTCTCTCTCTCTCTCTCTCTCTCTCTCTCTGTCTGTCTCTCTGTAACTCCTCCCTCACTCTCCCCCTTCCTCTCTCGCTCTCTCTCTCTGTCTAACTCTCTCTCCCTCCCTTTCTCTCTTCTGTCCTCCCCCCACTCTCCCTCCCGTCTTTCTCTCTCTCCCCTCTCTCTCTCTCCCCTCTCGCCCTCTCTCAGTAACTCCCTCCCCTCTCCCTCTCCCTCCAGTCTTTATCTCTCTCCCCTCTCTCTCTCCCTCCCGTCTTTTTCTCTCTCCCCTCTCTCTCTCTCCCCCTCGCCCTCTCGCTCAGTAACTCTCTCTCCCCCTCGCCCTCTCTCGCTCTGTAACTCTCTCCCCTCTGTGTGTGTGTGTGTGTGTGTGTGTGTGCGCAGGGCTGGACTAAACCCAATGCGTTCCACGTGTGCATCACATCCTACAAGCTGGTGCTGCAGGACCACCAGGCCTTTCGCCGCAAGAACTGGCGTTACATGATCCTGGACGAGGCGCAGAACATCAAGAACTTCAAATCCCAGCGCTGGCAGTCGCTTCTCCGCTTCAACAGGTCAGTGAGGAGCGTCTCACACCGTCTCACACACACACACACACACACACACACACACACACACACACACACACACACACACACACACACACACACACACACACACACACACACACACACACACACATCCATCTGCAGCAGGCAGTGAAGAAAGCCAATGGCCTGTTTGCCTTCATGACAAAAGGAGTTGAGTACAGGAGCAAAGAGGTCCTTCTGCAGTTGTACAGGGCCCTGGTGAGACCACACCTGGAGTATTGTGTGCAGTTTTGGCCTGTTGGCCTTCATAACAAGAGGTGTTGAGTCTAGGAGCAAAGAGGGCCTTCTGCAGTTGTACAGGGCCCTGGTGAGACCACACTTGGAGTATTGTGTGCAGTTTTGGCCTGTTGGCCTTCATAACAAGAGGTGTTGAGTCTAGGAGCAAAGAGGGCCTTCTGCAGTTGTACAGGGCCCTGGTGAGACCACACTTGGAGTATTGTGTGCAGTTTTGGCCTGTTGGCCTTCATAACAAGAGGAGTTGAGTCTAGGAGCAAAGAGGTCCTTCTGCAGTTGTACAGGGCCCTAGTGAGACCACACCTGGAGTATTGTGTGCAGTTTTGGTCCCTTAATTTGAGGAAGGACATTCTTGCTATTGAGGGAGCCCAGCGTAGGTTCACCAGGTTAATTCCCGGGATGGCGAGACTGTCATACGCTGAGAGAATGGAGTGGCTGGGCTTGTACACTCTGGAGTTTAGAAGGATGAGAGGGGATCTCTTTGAAACATATGAAATTATTAAGGGTTTGGACACGCTAGAGGCAGGAAACATGATCCCGATGTTGGGGGAGTCCAGAATCAGGGGCCACACACAGTTTATCTCGCTGTATCTCTAAACCATCTCTCCTCTCCTCTATACTAAACCGTTAGGACGATTGTAATGATGACTAGTCTTTCTGCTAACTGGGTATAGCTTTTTACTTCAGAGGTATAGCGTGGAAGCAGACCCTTCCCCACCGAGTCCGCGCCGACCAATTTAAAGAACGTTACTGGCATGATAAAATACATGGCCATATCGCCAAAGTATAAAAGATAACATCCATATTTAAAAAGCATAAATATAAATACAAGTCTCCAGTGCATGGATAGATATGTCCCTGTACACACACTCACAATACACCTCTAGCCCTTTATTGATGCTACACGTTCTTGCAGCTGTAAGCAGCTCAACACAATAGCAAGTTTAGCAATTCTAGATTCATTTCTTAGTGTCAGTGCGTGTGTGCGTGAGTGCGTGCGTGCATGCATGTTGGTCATTCCCCGTCTCTCAGGTTACGGCGTGCCGTTACGTATTGTGCACCAAGATGGGCCGTATTCCCTTCCCCAAGGGTTATTCTTAGTTTTGATGTATCATCTAGTTCTTTACAATCTGGGGTTGCCAGACTGAGTTTGTCAAAGTATGTTTTCTCTCTGTCTCTGTGTGTCTCTGTCTTCCTCTCTCTGTGTCTCTCTCTCTCTGTCTCTCCCTCTGCCTCCCTCTCTCTCTCTGTCTGTGTGTGTGTGTGTCTCTCTCTCTCTCTCTCTCTCTCTATCATATATCATCTAGTTCTTTAAAATCTGGGGTTGCCAGACTGAGTTTGTCAAAGTATGTTTTCTCTCTGTCCGTGTGCCTCTCAGTGTCTCTGTCTTTCTCTCTCTGTGTCTCTCTCTCTGCGTCTCTCCCTCTGCCTCTCTTTCTGTGTGTGTGTGTGTGTCTCTCTCTCTCTATCATATATCATCTAGTTCTTTAAAATCTGGGGTTGCCAGACTGAGTTTGTCAAAGTATGTTTTCTCTCTGTCTCTGTGTGTGTGTGTCTCTCTCTCTCTCTGTCTCTGTCTATGTCTCTCTCTCTGGCTCTCTCTCTCTCGCTCTGTCTCTCTCTCTCTGTCTCTCTTTCTGTCTCTCTAGTTCTTTAAAATCTGGGGTTGCCAGACTGAGTTTGTCAAAGTATGTTTTCTCTCTGTCTCTGTGTGTGTGTGTCTCTCTCTCTCTCTGTCTCTGTCTATGTCTCTCTCTCTGGCTCTCTCTCTCTCGCTCTGTCTCTCTCTGTCTCTCTTTCTGTCTCTCTAGTTCTTTAAAATCTGGGGTTGCCAGACTGAGTTTGTCAAAGTATGTTTTCTCACTTTCTCTCTGTGTCTCTCTCTGTGTTTCTCTCTCTGCGTCTCTCCCTCTGTGTCTCCCCCTCTGCCTCCCTCTCTCTCTCTGTCTCTGTGTGTGTTTGTGTGTGTGTGTGTGTCTCTCTCTCTCTATCATATATCATCTAGTTCTTTAAAATCTGTGGTTGCCCGACTGAGTTTGTCAAAGTATGTTTTCTCACTGTCTCTCTGTGTCTCTCTCTGTGTTTCTCTGTGTGTGTGGTGTGTGTGTGTGTGTATGTGTGTGTCTCTCTCTCCGTCTCTCTCTCCCTGTCTCTCTGTGTGTCTCTCTCTATCATATATCATTTAGTTCTGTAAAATCTGGGGTTGCCAGACTGAGTTTGTCAACGTATGTTTTCCTTGTTTTGTCAAATTATTTGCATTTTCTCTCTCTCAGTCTCTCTCTCAGTCTCTCTCTCTCTCTATCATATATCATCTATTTCTTTAAAATGTGGGGTTGCCAGACTGAGTCTCAGTCTCTCTGTCTCTCTCTGTGTCGACAGCCAGCGGAGGCTCCTCCTGACGGGAACACCGCTGCAGAACAGCCTGATGGAGCTGTGGTCACTCATGCACTTCCTGATGCCCCATGTCTTCCAGTCCCACCGCGAGTTCAAGGAGTGGTTCTCCAATCCGCTCACCGGCATGATCGAGGGCAGCCAGGAGTACAACGAGAATCTGGTCAAGCGACTGCACAAGGTACCCCCATCCTCCCCTCCCCTCCCCTAGTCCTAGTCTCTCCCAACCTCTCCATATCCAGGCCTTTCAAATATTTGTTCTATATCTTGGTATTCTGAGCAGTTTCGCCCCTCTACACTCTCCTCTCCTCTCTTCCCCCCTCCTCTCCTACCTCTCCCCTCCTCTCCGGGTGGATGGGGCGGGTGAGGGACAGGGGGTGGGGTGAGATTGAGACTGTCACGCTTCAGCCCTCTCTCTCTCTCTCTATCTCTCTCTCTCTCTGTCTCTCTCTCTCTATCTATCTCTCTCTCTCTCTGTCTCTCTCTCTCTCTCTCCCTCTCTGTCTCCCTCTCTGTCTCCCGCTCTCTCTCTGTCTCTCTTTCTCTCCCTGTCCCTCCCTCCCTGTCCCTCTGTCTCTGTCTCTGTGTCACTCTCTGTCTCTGTCTCTGTGTCACTCTCTGTCTCTGTCTCTGTGTCACTCTCTCTCGCTCTCTCTCTCTCTCTGTCACTCTCTCTCTCTATCTGTGTCTCGCTCCCTCTGTCTCGCTCCCTCTGTCTCCCTCCCCCTGTCTCCCTCCCACTGTCTCCCTCCCTCTGTCTCCCTCCCTCTGTCTCCCTCCCTCTGTCTCCCTCCCTCTGTCTCCCTCCCTCTGTCTCGCTCCCTCTCTCTCCCTCTCTCTCTCTCTCTCTCTCTCTCTCTCTCTTTGTCTCTCTGGGTGTATGGGTGGGTGGGGGGTGTGTGAGAATGCTGGTTCACCATGTGCCCCTCTCTCTCCCCTCGCCAGGTGCTGCGGCCGTTCCTGTTGCGTCGCATCAAGGTGGACGTGGAGAAACAGATGCCCAAGAAATACGAGCACGTCATCCAGTGCCGACTGTCCAAGCGGCAGCGATACCTCTACGATGACTTCATGTCCCAGGCATCGTACGTCCACGCACGCACTCACACGCCCTTGCACAAACACGCTCGTGATCCAGTGCCGACTGTCCAAGTGACAGCGATAGCTCTACGATTCCCCAAATCTGAGGAAGGACATTATTGCCATAGAGGGAGCGCAGAGAAGGTTCACCAGACTGATTCCTGGGATGTACAGGGTCTTGGTGAGACCACACCTGGAGTATTGCGTACCGTTCTGGTCTCCAAATCTGAGGAAGGACATTATTGCCATAGAGGGAGTGCAGAGAAGGTTCACCAGACTGATTCCTGGGATGTACAGGGTCTTGGTGAGACCACACCTGGAGTATTGTGTACAGTTCTGGTCTCCAAATCTGAGGAAGGACATTCTTGCCATAGAGGGAGTGCAGAGAAGGTTCACCAGACTGATTCCTGGGATGTCAGGACTGTCTTATGAACAAAGACTGCATAGACTCGGTTTATACTCTCTAGAATTTAGGAGATTGAGGGGGGATCTTACAGAAACTTACACAATTCTTAAGGGGTTGGACAGGCTAGATGCAGGAAGATTGTTCCCGATGTTGGGGAGGTCCAGGACAAGGGGTCACAGCTTAAGGAGAAGGGGGAAATCCTTTAGGACCGAGATGAGAAGGACTTTTTTCACACAGAGAGTGGTGGGTCTCTGGAATTCTCTGCCACAGAGGGTAGTTGAGGCCAATTCATTGGCTATATTTAAGAGGGAGTTAGATGTGGCCCTTGTGGCTAAGGGGATCAAGGGTACCCTTGATCCCCTTCGAGAAGTTGGATGATCAGCCGTGATCATATTGAATGGCGGTGCAGGCTCAAAGGGCCGAATGGCCTCTACTCCTGCATCTAATTTCTATGTTTCTATGACACGCACACACACAATACACGCGCACACGCTCTCTCGCACATACGCACCCGTACATGCGTGCACGGGCACTCTCGCGCGCTCACACTCACAAGCAGGCACGTGCACACGCACGCACAAGCACTCTCACAGCGAGGACAAAGATTCACTGTGTCAGTGTGTGTATGAGAGGAGACAGTGCGGAGGGAGGCAGCTTCACTGTCAGTGTGACTTACTCTGACGCGGTTTGTTGGCAAGAGTAATCAATGACTGACATCTTTCAACCCCTCATCCCTCTCTCCCCCTCCATCCCTCCCTCTCCCCCTCCCTCCCTCTCCCCCTCCCCCCTCTCTCCCTCTCCCTCTCTCCCTCTCCCCCCTCTCTCTCCCCCCTCTCTCTCCCTCTCCCCCTCCCCCCCTCTCTCCCCCCTCTCTCCTCCCCTCTCTCCCCCCCTCTCTCTTCCCCCTCTCTCTTCCCCCCCTCTCTCTTCCCCCTCTCTCTTCCCCCCCTCTCTCTTCCCCCCCCCCCCCCTCTCTCTCCCTCTCCCTCTCTCTCCCCCCCCAGGACGAAGCAGACACTGGAGAGCGGCCATTTTATGAGCGTCATCAACATCTTGATGCAACTGCGGAAAGTTTGCAACCACCCCAACTTGTTCGACCCTCGCCCCATCCACTCGCCCTTCATCACCCCGGGCATCTGCTACACCACGGCCTCCTGCGTGCTGCGAGCGCTCGAATACCAGCCCTTCAAGGTAAGCCCATGGGGCCTCACCAGCCAGGCCAGCCCTAGGCTTCGAATCGGGCCTAGTGCCGCCCACTCTGTCGAATCTAGGGTCACCAATTGTCCCGTATTAGCCGGGACTTCCCGTACATTGGCCTTTAAAGCAGTTTGTCTCTCTGTCTCCCCCCCCCCCTCTCTCTGTCTCTGTCTCTCTCTCCCCCCTCTTCTCTCTCTATCTCTCTCTCTCTCTCTCTCTCTCCCCTTTCTCTCTCTCCCCTTTCCCTCTCTCTCTCTCCCCTTTCTCTCTCTCTCCTTTCTTTCTCTATCCCCTTTCTCTCTCTGTCTCTCTCTCTGTCTCCCCGTCACGGTCTCACAAACTTTTACACAGTTCCACAAGCCTTTACACGGTCTCGCAAACTTTTACACAGTTCCACAAACTTTTACACAATCTCACAAACGTTTACACGGTCTCACAAACGTTTACACGGTCTCACAAACTTTTACACGGTCTCACAGACTTTCACACGGTCTCACAAACCTTTACACGGTCTCATAAACCTTTACACGGTCTCACAAACTTTATACACGGTCTCACAAACTTTATACACGGTCTCACAAACTTTTACACGGTCTCACAAACCTTTACACGGTTTCACAAACTTATACAGTTTCACAAACTTTTACACAGTCTCACAAACTTTTACACAGTTCCACAGACTTTTACACAGTCTCACAAACTTTTACACGGTCTCACAATCTTTTACACCGTCTCACAAACTTTTACACAGTCTCACAAACTTTTACACCGTCTCACAAACTTTTACACAGTCTCACAAACTTTTACACCGTCTCACAAACGTTTACACGGTCTCACAAACTTTTACACGGTCTCACAAACGTTTACACGGTCTCACAAACCTTTATACAGTCTCACAAACTTTTAAACGGTCTCACAAACTTTTAAACGGTCTCACAAACTTTTACACGGTCTCACAGACTTTTACACGGTCTCACAAACTTTTACACAGTTTCACAAACTTTTACACAGTCTCACAAACTTTTACACAGTCTCACAAACTTTTACACCGTCTCACAAACTTTTACACCGTCTCACAAACGTTTACACGGTCTCACAGAATTTTACACAGTTTCACAAACTTTTACACAGTCTCACAAACTTTTATACGGTCTCACAAACTTTTACACAGTCTCACAGACTTTTAGACACTCACAAACCTTTACAGTTTCACAAACTTTCACTTTCAAAATCTTTTACACATAGTTCCACCAACTTGTCTCTTATTTTGGCCTTATGTCCCTTATTTTGGAGTGAGAAAGTTGGCAACTCTACTCACCGACAAGCCCGCGCCGACCAGCGATCGCCCCGTACACTAGTTTAGCTTAGAGATACAGCGCGGAAACAGGCCCTTCCCTACCGAGTCCGCGCCGACCAGCGATCGCCCCGTACACTAGTTTAGTTCAGAGACACAGCGCGGAAACAGGAGGCAAAAGTCGGCCATCTTGGAACAGGCCCCAAACTCTCGCCCTCCTCTCCCTGCTTCAACTATTCCCTTTTTACTTCAGAGATACAGCGCGGAAACATGCCCTTCCCCACCGAGTCCGTGCTAGCCCGACCAGCGATCGCCCCGTACACTAGTTTAGTTTAGAGATACATCGCGGAAACAGGAGGCAAAGGTCGGCCATCTTGAAACAGGCCCAAACTCTCACCCTCCGCTCCCTGCTTCACCTTTTCCCTTTTTACTTCAGAAACAGGCCCTTCCCCACCGAGTCCGCGCCGACCAGCGATCGCCCCGTACACTAGTTTAGTTTCGAGATACAGCGCGGGAACAGGAGGCAAAAGTCGGCCATCTTGGAACAGGCCCCAAACTCTCACCCTCCGCTCCCTGCTTCAACTATTCCTCATTTTACTTCAGCGATCGCCCCGTACACTAGTTTAGTTTAGAGATACAGCGCGGAAACAGGCCCCTCCCCACCGAGTCCGCGCCGACCAGCGATGCAGCGCGGTGTGTGTGTGTGGCGCTGACGCTGACGCTCTGTAACCACGGGGGTTCTCCGTCCTTGCCGCCAGCACGTGGACCTGGGCCTGTTTGACCTGATCGGAGCCGAGCGCCGCCTGTCCAAGTACGAGAGCGACGTTTTCCTGCCCGCCCACAGGCTCACGCTGAAGATGATCGAGGAGATCTCGGATGCTCCCGAACCACCCCCCCGGCCACGACCGGTGCGTATGAAGGTCAACAGGTGAGTGCCCCCCCCCCCCCCCCCGATACTAAACTAACCAAAGTTCATGGAAGGACCACTGCTTCACCCCCCCCCCCCCCAAAGAACTACACGGTGGCGCAGCGGTAGAGTTGCGATAGAGACCCGGGTGCTGTCTGTGTGGAGTTTGCACGTTCTCTCCCCGTGACCTGCGTGGGTTTTCTCCGGGCGCTCCGGTTTCCTCCCACACTCCAAAGACGTGTGGGTTTGTAGGTCAATTGGCTTTGGTGAAGATTGTAAATTGTCCCCTAGAGTGTGTGTGTGTGTGTGTGTAGGATAGTGTTAGTGTGCGGGGATCACTGGTCGGCGCGGACTCGGTGGGGAAGGGCCTGTTTCCGCGCTGTATCTGTCAGGCCCTTCCCCACCGAGTCCATGCGGACCAGCGATCGCCCCGTACACTAGTTTAGTTTAGAGATACAGCGCGGAAACAGGAGGCAAAAGTCGGCCATCTTGAAGCAGGCCCCAAACAGCCCTTCCCCACCGACCAGTGATCCCGGCACATGTTTCCTGCCTCCCACCCCGACCAACATGCCCCATCTACACTAGTCCCACCCCGACCAACATGACCCATCTACACTAGTCCCACCCCGACCAACATGCCCCATCTACACTAGTCCCACCCCGACCAACATGCCCCATCTACACTAGTCCCACCCTGACCAACATGCCCCATCTACACTAGTCCCACCCCGACCAACATGCCCCATCTACACTAGTCCCACCCCGACCAACGTGCCCCATCTACACTAGTCCCACCCTGACCAACATGCCCCATCTACACTAGTCCCACCCCGACCAACGTGCCCCATCTACACTAGTCCCACCCCGACCAACATGCCCCATCTACACTAGTCCCACCCCGACCAACATGCCCCATCTACACTAGTCCCACCCCGACCAACATGCCCATTCTCCACTAGTCCCACCCCGACCAACATGCCCCCTCTACACTAGTCCCACCCCGACCAACATGCCCCCTCTACATTAGTCCCACCCCGACCAACATGCCCCATCTACACTAGTCCCACCCCGACCAACATGCCCCATCTACACTAGTCCCACCCCGACCAACGTGCCCTATCTACACTAGTCCCACCCCAACCAACATGCCCCATCTACACTAGTCCCACCCCGACCAACATGCCCCATCTACACTAGTCCCACCCCGACCAACATGCCCCATCTACACTAGTCCCACCCCGACCAACATGCCCCATCTACACTAGTCCCACCCCGACCAACATGCCCCATCTACACTAGTCCCACCCCGACCAACATGCCCCATCTACACTAGTCCCACCCCGACCAACATGCCCCATCTACTCTAGTCCCACCTGCCTGCGTTTGGCCCATATCCCTCCAAACCTGTCCTATCCATGTACCTGTCCAAGTGTCTCATAAATGTTGCCTCAACCACCTCCTCTGGCAGCTCGTTCCATACACCCACCACAAGTTGCCCCTCAGGTTCCTATTAAATCTTTTCCCCCCTCTCACCTTAACCCGTGTCCTCTGGTCCTTGATTTCCCTACTCTGGGCAAGAGACTCTGTGCGTCTGTCTACCCGATCTATTCCTCTGGTGATTTTGTACACCTCTATAAGATTGCCCCTCATCCTCCTGCGCTCCAAGGAATAGAGTCCCAGCCCTGCCCCAACCTCTCCCTGGAGCTCAGGCCCCTCGAGTCCCGGCAACATCCTCGTAAATCTTCTCAGCGTCCTTTCCAGCTCGACGACCTCTTTCCTATAACACGGTGTCCAGAACAGAACACAATACATAGAAACATAGTCAATAGGTGCAGGAGGAGGCCATTTGGCCCTTCGAGCCTGCACCACCATTCAATATGATCACGGCTGATCATCCAACTCGGTATCCTGTACCTGCCTTCCCTCCATACCCCCTGATCGCTATAGCCACAAGGGCCACATCTAACTCCCTCTTAGCTTTCATAGCAAAAGGATTTGAGTGTAGGAGCAGGGAGGTTCTACTTCAGTTGTATAGGGTCTTGGTGAGACCACACCTGGAGTATTGCATACAGTTCTGGTCTCCAAATCTGAGGAAGGACATTATTGCCATAGAGGGAGTGCAGAGAAGGTTCACCAGACTGATTCCTGGGATGTCAGGCCTGTCTTATGAACAAAGACTGCATGGACTGCATATACTCTCTAGAATTTAGGAGATTGAGAGGCGATCTTATAGAAACTTACAAAATTCTTAAGGGATTGGACAGGCTAGATGCAGGAAGATTGTTCCCGATGTTGGGGAGGTCCAGGACAAGGGGTCACAGCTTAAGGATAAGGGGGAAATCCTTTAGGACCGAGATGAGAAGGACTTTTTTCACACAGAGAGTGGTGGGTCTCTGGAACTCTCTGCCACAGAGGGTAGTTGAGGCCAGTTCATTGGCTATATTTAAGAGGGAGTTAGATGTGGCCCTTGTGGCTAAAGGGATCAGGGGGTATGGAGAGAAGGCAGGTACGGGATACTGAGTTGGATGATCAGCCATGATCATATTGAATGGCGGTGCAGGCTCGAAGGGCCGAATGGCCTACTCCTGCACCTGTTGTCGATGTTTCTATGTAACTCCCTCTTAAATATAGAGTATAATCTTGGAATAAACCAAGATAACGAAAGATATTTGGGACAAAAGTTTACAATATATACACCAATGCTTGTTAAATGCCAGACATTTTAAAGTATTATATAGATTACATTACTCAAAAGTTAAATTGAACAAAATCTTCCCACAGATCTCCTCTATCTGCGATAAATGTCAGCATCCAGAGGCTAATTTAACACATACTTTTGCAAATTGTATAAAAATTAAGAATTTCTGGACTGAGATTTTTAGAATAACTTCTGAAGTTATTAATACTAAATTGAATCCGGACTCAAAATTAATAATACTTGGAATATCAGAATAAAGTTTAACACTTATGTGAAAAATATACATAGAAACATAGAAATTAGGTGCAGGAGGAGGCCATTCGGCCCTTCGAGCCTGCACCGCCATTCAATATGATCATGGCTGATCATCCAACTCAGTATCCCGCACCTGCCTTCTCTCCATACCCTCTGATCCCCTTAGCCACAAGGGCCACATCGAACTCCCTCTTAAATATAGCCAATGAACTGGCCTCAACTACCCTCTGTGGCAGAGAATTAATTCCACAGATTCACCACTCTCTGTGTGAATTTTTTTTTTTACTCATCTCAGCCCTAAAAGACTTCCCCCTTATCCTTAAACTGTGACCCAGAGTAGGGGAATCGAGGACCAAAGGACATGGGTTCAAGGTGAAGGGGAAAAGATTTAAGCCCCTGTCCCACTGTACGAGGTAATTCAAGAGTTCTCCCGAGTCTTCCCCAATGAACTGGCCTCAACTACCCTCTGTGGCAGAGAGTTCCAGAGACCCACCACTCTCTGTGTGAAAAAGGTCCTTCTCATCTCGGTCCTAAAGGATTTCCCCCTTATCCTTAAGCTGTGACCCCTTGTCCTGGACCTCCCCAACATCGGGAACAATCTTCCTGCATCTAGCCTGTCCAACCCCTTAAGAATCTTGTAAGTTTCTATAAGATCCCCTCTCAATCTCCTAAATTCTATAGAGTATAAACCGAGTCTATGCAGTCTTTGTTCATAAGACAGTCGTGACATCCCAGGAATCAGTCTGGTACATCTTCTAAATGAGCTGGGATGCATCCTCAATGATGTGACCTGGAGTCATCGGGTGTTTCGGGTCTCACAACATCAGACACCCTCGCCCAGGCGACCCAGCCGGGGTTGATCAGGCCCCGACTTGTGTCCCAGCAGCAACCGGCCACGGATCAGCCATCTTAGTAACCACTCTGCAGGGGTTGGGAGACCCTAGTGCATGGAGGGACTGGGCTCTGTGGGGTGACTCCCGGCCTGGCTCCTCCTGCGTCTCACCTGGTTCAAGGCCTGTGTGTACGCTGCACCTCTTTCTCCTTCTCCGAGCATTTCATTCTCGCCTGATGGATGTTTAGTCAAATCCAGGTTGAACAAGTTAGGTCTTTATTCTGTGGTCTGTGGATAATGAAGTAGATTTTCAAAGTCTATTGTTTGTCATGTACATCAATGATCTAGATGATGGGGTGGAAAATTGGATAAGTAAGTATGCAGATGATACTAAGATAGGGGGTGCTGTGGATAATGAAGTAGATTATAGAAACATAGAAAATAGGTGCAGGAGTAGGCCATTCGGCCCTTCGAGCCTGCACCGCCATTCAATGTGATCATGGCTGATCATCCAACTCAGTATCCCGTACCTGCCTTCTCTCCATACCCCCTGATCCCTTTAGCCACAAGTGCCACATCTAACGCCCTCTTAAATATAGCCAATGAACTGGCCTCAACTACCTTCTGTGGCAGAGAATTCCAGAGACTCACGACTCTCTGTGTAAAGAATGTTTTCCTCATTTCGGTCCTAAAGGAATTCCCCCTTATCCTTAGACTGTGACCCCTTGTTCTGGACTCCCCCAACATCGGGAACAATCTTCCAGCATCTAGCCTGTCCAACCCCTTAAGAATTTTGTAAGTTTCTATAAGATCCCCCCTCAATCTTCTAAATTCCAGCAAGTACAAGCCGAGTCTATCCAATCTTTCCTCATATGAAAGTGCTGACATCCCAGGAATCAGTCAGGTGAATCTTCTCTGTACCCCCTCTATGGCAAGGTCTATTTTCAAAGTCTACAGAGAGATTTGGGCCATTTGGAAGAGCGGGCTGAAAGATGGCAGATGGAGTTTAATGCTGATAAGTGTGAGGTGCTACATCTTGGCAGGACAAATCAAAATAGGATGTACATGGTAAATGGTAGGGAATTGAGGAATGCTGTGGAACAGAGGGATCTAGGAATAACTGTGCACAGTTCCCTGAAGGTGGAATCGCATGTAGATAGGGTGGTAAAGAAAGCTTTTGGTGCGCTGGCCTTTATAAATCAGAGCATTGAATATAGGAGTAGGGAAGTAATGTTAAAATTGTACAAGGCATTGGTGAGACCAATTCTGGAGTATGGTGTACAATTTTGGTCGCCTAATTATAGGAAGGATGTCAACAAAATAGAGAGAGTACAGAGGAGATTTACTAGAATGTTACCTGGGTTCCAGCAACTAAGTTACAGAGAAAGGTTGAACAAGTTAGGTCTTTATTCTTTGGAGCGAAGAAGGTTAAGGGGGGACTTGATTGAGGTCTTTAAAATGATGAAAGGGATAGACAGAGTTGACGTGGATAAGCTTTTCCCATTGAGGGTAGGGAAGATTCAAACAAGAGGGCATGACATGAGAATTAAGGGACAGAGGTTTAGGGGTAACATGAGGGGGAACTTCTTTACTCAGAGAGTGGTGGCTGTGTGGAATGATCTTCCAGCAGAAGTGGTGGAGGCAGGATCGATTTTAACATTTAAAAGTAAAGTGGATAGGTATAAGGACGGGAAGGGAATGGAGGGGTATGGTCTGAGTGCAGGTAGATGGGACTAGGGGAAAATAAATGGTCGGCACGGACTGGAAGGGCCGAGAAGGCCTGTTTCCGTGCTGTAATTGTTATATGGTGTATAATCGATCCAATACCGATATTTACTTTAGAAACCTGGTTCACTCTTCCCCGACAACTCAAACTGAATAAAGGACAAAAAGTTTAAAGATGGATAGCTTTGGATAATGAATTTAAACCAGGGATGTATGACCCAACATTTAAAGAGTGGATGAAGGAAGGAACAACTGCATTTTGTACAGTCATTCCTTTCTAGTCATTTTGTACAGTCATTCGTTGCAGGCTCGAAGGGCCGAATGGCCTACTCCTGCACCTATTTTTCTATGGTTACACAAAAAGCTGGAGAAACTCAGCAGGTGCAGCAGCATCTAAGGAGCGAAGGAGATAGGCGACGTTTCGGGTCGAGACCCTTCTTCAGACTGGTCAGGGATCAGGGAAACGAGAGATATAGACAGTGACGTGAAGAGATAAAGAACAATGAATGAAAGATATGCAAAAAAGTATCGATGATAAAGGAAACAGGCCATTGTAAGCTGTTTGTGGTGTGAAAATGAGACTTGGGTGGGGGGGAGATAGAGAGAGAAGGAATGCCAGGGCCCGAGGGCTGAGGGAGAGGTGGGGAGGGGGAGGAGGCAGTCTGGGTTAACAGAATTGAGAAAATTCAATGTTTAAGCCCAGAGGATGCAGACTCCCCAAGCGGAATATGAGGTGCTGTTCCTCCAACTTGCGGTGTTGCTCACTCTGGCCGTGGAGGAGGCCCAGGACCGAGAGGTCGGATATGGATACGGAATGGGAGGGGGAGTTGAAGTGCTGAGCCACCGGGAGGTCGGGTTGGTTATTGCGGACCGAGCGGAGGTGTTCGGCGAAACGATCGCCCAGCCTCCGCTTGGTCTCACCGATGTAGATCAGCCGGCATCTGGAGCAGCGGATGCAGTAGATGAGGTTGGAGGAGGTGCAGGTGAACCTCTGTCGGACTTGGAATGACTGCTTGGGTCCCTGAAAGGAGTGGAGGGGGGAGGTGAAGGGACAAGTGTAGCATCTGCAGTTCCTTCTTTAACACCTATTTTTCTATGTATTGTTATTGAAAATGGAGACCCAAGACGTTTTCAAGATTTGAAGGATAGATTTGCACTTCGGAACCAAGACTTGTTTGGATACCTTCAACTGAGAGATTATTAGAATAAAAAGGGAGGCTCTATAAGAACGCAATCTAGTGATAGTTAGTGCGCATCAGCAAATGACATCAAGGATTATTTCTAAACTTGGAGTGTCAACTAAAACGGCATTTTATGTAAAATTTAAGTGGGAATGAGGTCAAACAATTAGACCAGAAATTTGGGATGAAAACTTACATCATATGGACATCAAATCTGAGGAAAGACATCCTTGCCATAGAGGGGGTACAGAGAAGATTCACCAGACTGATTCCTGGGATGTCAGGACTTTCATATGAGGAAAGATTGGATAGACTCGGCTTGTACTCGCTGGAATTTAGAAGATTGAGGGGGGATCTTATAGAAACTTACAAAATTCTTAAGGGGTTGGACAGGCTAGATTGTTCCCGATGGCAGGAAGATTGTTCCTGATGTTGGGGGAGTCCAGAACAAGGGGTCACAGTCTAAGGATAAGGGGGAATTCCTTTAGGACCGAGATGAGGAAAACATTCTTTATACAGAGAGTGGTGAGTCTCTGGAATTCTCTGCCACAGAAGGTAGTTGAGGCCAGTTCATTGGCTATATTTAAGAGGGCGTTAGATGTGGCCCTTGTGGCTAAAGGGATCAGAGGGTATGGAGAGAAGGCAGGTACGGGATACTGAGTTGGATGATCAGCCATGATCACATTGAATGGCGGTGCAGGCTCGAAGGGCCGAATGGCCTCTACTCCTGCACCTATTTTTCTATGTTTCTATATGCATCACTGTTCGTTAAACACTAGACATTCTTTAATACAATTTAAAGTATTACATAGACTGCATTATTCAAAAACAAAACTGAATAGAATTTTTCCAAGTGTTTCCCCTATTTGTGATAAATGTCAACACTTAGAGGCGAACCTAACGCACTCATTCGTAAGTTGTATAGAAATTCATAATTTTTGGATGGAAATTTTTAAGATAATCTCAGAAGTCGTCAATAGCAAACCAAACTGGTTCCCGACTCAAAATTAATAATATTAGGAATAACGGAACCAAATCAATTCATTACCTCGAATCAAAGAATTTTTATTGATTATAGTTTAATAATTGGGAAAAAATTAATATTAAAATTTTGGAAAGGCTCTATAACCCCCACAATTAAAATGTGGACCACAGAAATGTCGGAGACCCTATATTTAATACATTAAATATTATATACATTAATGATCTGGATGAGGGAATTGAAGGCAATATCCCCAAGTTTGCGGATGACACTAAGCTGGGGGGCAGTGTTAGCTGTGAGGAGGATGCTAGGAGGCTGCAAGGTGACTTGGATAGGCTGGGTGAGTGGGCAAATGTTTGGCAGATGCAGTATAATGTGGATAAATGTGAGGTTATCCACTTTGGTGGCAAAAACAGGAAAACAGACTATTATCTAAATGGAGGCCGATTAGGAAAAGGGGAGATGCAGCGCGACCTGGGTGTCATGGTACACCAGTCATTGAAAGTAGGCATGCAGGTGCAGCAGGCAGTGAAGAAAGCGAATGGTATGTTAGCTTTCATAGCAAAAGGATTTGAGTATAGGAGGAAGTAGGTTCTACTTCAGTTGTACAGGGTCTTGGTGAGACCACACCTGGAATATTGCGTGCAGTTCTGGTCTCCAAATCTGAGGAAGGACATTATTGCCATAGAGGGAGTGCAGAGAAGGTTCACCAGACTAATTCCTGGGATGTACAGGGTCTTGGTGAGGCCACACCTGGAGTATTGCGTGCAGTTTTGGTCTCCAAATCTGAGGAAGGACATTCTTGCCATAGAGGGAGTGCAGAGAAGGTTCACCAGACTGATTCCTGGGATGTACAGGGTCTTGGTGAGGCCACACCTGGAGTATTGCGTACAGTTCTGGTCTCCAAATCTGAGGAAGGACATTATTGCCATAGAGGGAGTGCAGAGAAGGTTCACCAGACTGATTCTTGGGATGTCAGGACTGTCTTATGAACAAAGACTGCATAGACTCGGTTTATACTCTCTAGAATTTAGGAGATTGAGAGGGGATCTTATAGAAACTTACAAAATTCTTAAGGGGTTGGACAGGCTAGATGCAGGAAGATTGTTCCCGATGTTGGGGAGGTCCAGGACAAGGGGTCACAGCTTAAGGATAAGGGGGAATTCCTTTAGGTGAGATGTGAAGGACTTTTTTCACACAGAGAGTGGCGGGTCTCTGGAACTCTCTGCCACAGAGGGTAGCTGAGGCCAGTTCATTGGCTATATTTAAGAGGGAGTTAGATGTGGCCCTTGTGGCTAAGGGGATCAGAGGGTATGGAGAGAAGGCAGGTACGGGATACTGAGTTGGATGATCAGCCATGATCATATTGAATGGCGGTGCAGGCTCGAAGGGCCGAATGGCCTACTCCTGCACCTAATTTCTATGCCTATGTCTACATGGAACCAAGAGTTGTTTGGATACCTTCAACTGAGAGATTATTAGAATAAAAAGGGAGGCACTAGAAGAACGCAATCTAGTGATAGTTTGTGTATCATCAAAAAACATCAAGGATTATTTCTAAACTTGGAGTGTCAACTAAAACGGCATTTTATGTAAAATTTAAGTGAGAATAGTAAGATTGAACGAGAACTTACCAGTTCGAAGGTTGATCTTTATTTCATGAGGAGTCGAAGTGAGGGATTTCGTGAAGAGCCCGCCGGCGCACATGCTCGACATACTTCAAAGTAGCGGCGTGGAATCACAGAAACCAATCAAAAGAAATGACTTCACATAGTAAGAATGAAACGACTAAGATTACCAGATGAAGGTGATTGAGGGTTGGGCGAGGAGGGCACGAAATCCCTCACTTCGACTCCTCATGAAATAAAGATCAACCTTCGAACTGGTAAGTTCTCGTTCAATCTTGCTATTTCATTTCGGAGTCACGTGAGTGACTTCGTGAAGACTTCAAAGCTTCTGTGATGACACGCCCTGGACCACGTCCATGCTGTCACACCACTACCAGGGATGGATGGGAGGAATAACTTGCTGACTAGTCCATACTGCAAAACAAAGCATATTTATTAACAAACAAATCAAAAAAACCCTCATTCGGGGACATCTCCACGTTCTTGCCCCGCATTTAGCACGGCTTCTGCGAACTGTAGAGGCGCAGCAACGGGCCGGTTGTAGAAACGCTGGAACACCGCTTCATTAGCCCATCCTGCTGTGGCGAGAATATGGTCCATGGGCACCTCCATGACCCTCGCCGCCGACGTCGATGCAGCCCTGGTGGAATGAGATTTGAACACATTAGTGTCGATACCTGACTTACCCAAGACGACTCGAAGCCACCTGGATATCGTCTGTGTTGTCACTCGATGGTGAGGTCTCTTATGAATGACAAGCAGGTATCTCTCCATTCCTCTGATGCTTGCCGTCACCTTGACGTAGTAACGGATGTGGGAGGCTAAACATAGCCTAGCATCGGCGGGGTATGCCGGGAACTTCAGCTGCAGCCCTGTGCACCCAGGTCTGTGCTGCTTTAGTAGCTCGTCAACAAAGAAAACTACTTCTGTGGGGGTAGACATCATTCTGTCGACACGTAGTTTGTGGAGTGTCTGTACCCTCTGTGCTGAAGTCAGCGCTAGTAACATCACCAGCTTCATGGTGAGTTTGTCCAGCTGGAGCCCTTCCATGGGGACCACGTCCTGAGCAGAGTTAAAACGTCCCTGACATCCCAGGTGATATAGTAACGTGGTGTAGGCGGATTCGTATTGAAAATACCCCGCATGAGCCTGGACACTAGCCTGTTGGATCCCACCTCAATATTGAGGTAGAATGATAGAGCGCTCCTGGCGCTGTTGATGGCACTGTAGCTTAAGTGTTCATCATGGTGCAACCCCGCGAGGAATTCCAGGACGTCGGTTATAGTCACGGCATCGTACGTGATGCGAGAGCGGCTGCAGAAGGCTTCCCACTTCCTGATGTGAGAGCGGTATCTTCGCCTTGTAGACTCTCGGCACGACGCCGCAATGGTATCCATGGTCCGGGTAGAAAGGCCATATTGAACTAAAGGCCGATTCAGAATCTGCAAGCCAACAAATTTAAATAGCCATGGCAGGGATGTGGCTCCCCTGAAACAGGGTGAGTAACTAATTCTGGGCTACCCTGCAAACGGACCCAAGGTTCACTGAGCGTGTCAAAGACCATCGGATACCACGGCTGTGTAGGCCAGTCGGGTATGATAAGGATGCCCTTGGCACCATCCATCTGAATTTTACGTAATACCCGACTGATGAGGCAAAACGGGGGGAATGCATAGAAAAAGCAATTCCCCCAGTCTAGCGAGAATGCATCTAACGCTATAGCCCCAGGATCTGGTTCCCACGAGACGTAGGTTGGTACCTGATGGTTCAACCGGGACGCAAAAAGGTCAATGTCCGGTTTCCCAAATTTGGCTGTGATTTTTGCAAAAATTTCAGGATGTAACATCCATTCAATATTATCATTGAACTTGCGTGACCTGGCGTCCGCCACAATATTAAGCTCACCTGGCAAATAGGTAGCTGAAATCCAAATGTCTCTCTTGACACACCAGAGCCAAATTGAATTAGCCAATTTATCACATGAAACTGACCTGGTACCGCCCATGTAGTTTAAATACGCCACCGCTGTGGTATTGTCTATTTGGAGCCGGACATGTGCTCCAATGATCTTGGAACAATATGCTCGAAGTCCGTGAAACGCTGCAAGCAGCTCCAAATAGTTGATCCCTTGTGATACCAACATCGTATTCTCAAGGGTATCCCATCGGCCCCCACAACTAGAACATTGATTCGTAGCTCCCCAGCCATCAGAGCTCGCATCAGTTTGTAAGTATATCATCGGTTTCGCCTCAATAATAGTTTCAAATGAGTTACTAATGTGGCAAACCCACCATCGTAACTCATCCAATGCTGCAGGCGGCAGCTGCATTGATCGATCATAATGACCAGCGTGCCGCCGCAGCGCAGCAATCTTGGCTCTCTGCAAGTTTTGATAATGCAGAGGTCCATACCGGGCTGCCGGAAACAAAGCCACTATCTTGCCAATGACAGTAGCTGTGTGACGAATCGATGGTATACGAGTATTGAGTAAATCTGTACACCTCTGTGTTACCTCCTCAACTTTGTTAATTAGTATGGTGACTCTCATGCTAATGGAATTCACCCGGAACCCCAGATAATTAATTACCTGGGTGGGGCAGAACTTAGATTTTTCTGGATGAATAATGAACCCAAGCTGCTGGAACAAATTGACCGCAGCTGCCACCCCTTGTTGAGCTGATTCCAAGGTGTGTCCGATAATTAAAATATCATCTAAATAAGCCATAACGATATGATGTCGTTGTCTTAAATAAGCCATAATTGGCTTCACCAATTTAGTAAATAATCGAGGGGCTGTGGTGAGCCCATTAGGCAACGCCCTATATTGCCACAGCTGGTCCATCCAGATAAATTTTAAGAACCTTCTGTAATATTTTTTCATGGGTACGGTATAGTACGCATCCTGTAAATCAATACATGCCATAAAGCACCCTTGTGAAATCAATGATTTGGCCGTTTCAAACGTGTCCATTTTAAAATGAGTATATGTTACAAAGTTATTCAGAGTGGTTAGATCAATAATGACTCTGCAGCCTCCATCCTTCTTAGGTCGAGTAAAAATATTGGAAACAAATTCAACGGGCTCATGAACCGTTCTCTCTATGACCCCTTTCTGTTCCAACCTTAACACTTCCTTATAGCCTACGGACTGTTCCGCAGCCGTTAGTTTAAAAGTACGACCCGGTCTATGCTGAGACGCAGGGATGTCCCCATTAATAAACTCAATGCTATGGCCCTGAATATTCCGTAACACATACTCATCACTGGTAATGTCACCCCATGCACCCGCAAACAACCGCAGACGCCCACCAACATGTGAAGTTAAACAAAGAGAAAAAAGAGAACCAGACCGCCTCACCTCTGTGGTTACCGGCGGTCCCTGACACGAGTGGGTGGACGTAGAGGTGCTGGGTTGGTTTGAGGTCGTGGCGTCCTCATTTTCCACCTCGGCTTCTGCCGAGCCTCGAACTCCTCCGAGCTGTGGTGTGCGGGCGGGTCCGGACCTGAAAAGACAGAGCTCACCGACATCTCCGCCCTCGTTCCGGTCTGTGTTGCAGGTACCCCCGACAACCCTCGCTCCGGAACCGCTGGCCGGCGACTTTTCCCCGATCTCCGGCCTCTCAAACTCCCATCCATGTTCTTGCTGTGAAGCAAACACAACAAGAACCACCAACTTAAGGTAGCATACTTACCTGCGTGGTTCCCTTATGAAGGGCTGGCGAGGAGCGCGCTCCTCCGTCAGCCGTCGCAGCAACGCGATACGACGATATGTCGAGCATGCGCGCCGGCGGGCTCTTCACGAAGTCACTCACGTGACTCCGAAATGAAATTAGGTCAAACAATTAGACCAGAAATTTGGGATGAAAGCTTACATCATATACTTAACTGTTCGTTAAATACTAGACATTCTTTAATACAATTTAAAGTAGTACATAGACTGCATTATTCAAAAACAAAACTGAATAGAATTTTTCCAAGTGTTTCCCCTATTTGTGATAAATGTCAACACTTAGAGGCGAACCTAACGCACTCATTCGTAAGTTGTATAGAAATTCATAATTTTTGGATGGAAATTTTTAAGATAATCTCAGAAGTCGTCAATAGCAAACCAAACTGGTTCCCGACTCAAAATTAATAATATTAGGAATAACGGAACCAAATCAATTCATTACCTCGAATCAAAGAATTTTTATTGATTATAGTTTAATAATTGGGAAAAAATTAATATTAAAATTTTGGAAAGGCTCTATAACCCCCACAATTAAAATGTGGACCACAGAAATGTCGGAGACCCTATATTTAATACATTAAATATTATATACATTAATGATCTGGATGAGGGAATTGAAGGCAATATCCCCAAGTTTGCGGATGACACTAAGCTGGGGGGCAGTGTTAGCTGTGAGGAGGCTGCAAGGTGACTTGGATAGGCTGGGTGAGTGGGCAAATGCATGGCAGATGCAGTATAATGTGGATAAATGTGAGGTTATCCACTTTGGTGGCAAAAATAGGAAAGCAGACTATTATCTAAATGGAGGCCGATTAGGAAAAGGGGAGATGCAGCGAGACCTGGGTGTCATGGTGCACCAGTCATTGAAAGTAGGCATGCAGGTGCAGTAGGCGGTAGTACATTTCATAAAACGCGGATATATCTCCAACAGCGTAAAATCTGTAGAATATCCCATTCTTTCCCAACTTTATATATATATATATATATTTTTTTTTGTTTAATCTTTCTTTACTATTTTCTATCTTTAAAAAAAATGGAAAAAAATAATTTTGAAGCACAATTACTATGCAATCATTAATATAAATAAATACTGATTATGTATAACAATATAACAATTACAGCACGGAAACAGGCCATCTCGGCCCTTCAAGTCCGTGCCGAACAACTTTGTTCCCTTAGTCCCACCTGCCTGCACTCATACCATAACCCTCCATACCCTTCTCATCCATATGCCTATCCAATTTATTTTTAAATGATACCAACGAACCTGCCGCCACCACTTCCACTGGAAGCTCATTCCACACCGCTACCACTCTCTGAGTAAAGAAGTTCCCCCTCATGTTACCCCTAAACTTCTGTCCCTTAATTCTAAAGTCGTGTCCTCTTGTTTGAATCTTCCCTATTCTCAAAGGGAAAAGCTTGTCCACATCAACTCTGTCTATCCCTCTCATCATTTTAAAGACCTCTATCAAGTCCCCCCTTAACCTTCTGCGCTGCAGAGAATAAAGACCTAACTTGTTCAACATATCTCTGTAACTTAGCTGTTGAAACCCAGGCAACATTCTAGTAAATCTCCTCTGTACCCTCTCTATTTTGTTGACATCCTGCCTATAATTGGGCGACCAAAATTGTACACCATACTCCAGATTTGGCCTCACCAATGCCTTGTACAATTTTAACATTACATCCCAGCTTCTATACACTACAAAGAACAAAATGATTTTTATTATGTCAATAATGAACACGTACCTTCTTATTATGTAATTGCTTCTAATTCAAAAAAAAAGAATTTAAGTGGGAAAAGGAATCGAACATCACAATCTCAGAAGAAGAATGGCATCCTGTGTGGAATGGTCTTCCAGCAGAAGTGGTGGAGGCAGGATCGATTTTAACATTTAAAAGTAAAGTGGATAGGTATATGGACGGGAAGGGAATGGAGGGGTATGGTCTGAGTGCAGGTAGATGGGACTAGGGGAAAATAAATGGTCGGCACGGACTGGAAGGGCCGAGAGGGCCTGTTTCCATGCTATAATGGTTATATGGTTATCATATGTGTGTAACACTACAGACATCCACTCATTCACAAAATTGGAGAGAATTTAATTGTAAAAATTAGATTTGTCTCTTTATTACACCCAACATAAAAAGCAAGGAAACATGCTGGAGGCATTGTGGTCAAACTGACGCAAATCGTGCACATATCTTCTGGAGTTGGCCCAAAAATAGAACCATTTTGGGACAGTGTCAATGCAGAATTAACAGAGGTATTAGGATATACAGCCTGCAAGAAGTGTTCCATTTAAGAGGGAGTTAGATGTGGCCCTTGTGGCTAAAGGGATCAGAGGGTATGGAGAGAAGGCAGGTACGGGATACTGAGTTGGATGACCAGCCGTGATCACATTGAATGGCGGTGCAGGCTCCAAGGGCCGAATGGCCTACTCCTGCACCTAATTTCTATGTTTCTAAAATCCTACTCACAGCTGGCAGCAAGGCTTGGAGCGGACACACCCAGACCTAGACAATGGTTAGACATAGTACAGGAAATATCTGTCATGGGCAAAATGACATATTATGTAAGAGTGAAAGCAGACGAGTTTAACAGAAAATGGGAAAATGGATTAGGTATATAAATAACGACATAACAACACTGTATAATTTTATAGACAATAATGCAAGTTATGTTTTAATATGAAAATAGTTCTGTATACTGCATCATGAATTGTAAACTGAACCCCCTGCTGCACTGTTGTACGTTTCACTGTAATGTTGTATGTTCCGTTGTTATATTTGTGTATACATAAAAGCAATGAAAACTAAAGTGGAAAAAAATATATAGATATATAAATATAGCCAATGAACCGGCCTCCACTACCTTCTGTGGCAGAGGGTTCCAGATACTCACCACTCTCTGTGTGAAAAATGGTTTTCAAAAAATGTTTTGCTCCTAAAAGACTTCCCCCTTATCCTTAAACTGTGACCCCTTGTTCTGGACCTCCCCAACATCGGGAACAATCTTCCTGCATCTAACCTGTCCAACCCCTTAAGAATTTTGTATGTTTCTATAAGAATTTTGTAAGTTTCTATAATACTCTCTGTCTCTCTCTGTCTCTCTCTCTCTCTCTCTGTCTTTCTCTGTCCCTCTCTCTGTGTGTCTGTCTTGTCTGTCTCTCTCTCTCTCCCCGTCTCCGTCTCCCTATCCCGTCTCCCTCTCCCCGTCTCCCTCTCCCCGTCTCCCTCTTCCCGTCTCCCTCCCCGTCTCCCTCTCCCCGTCTCCCTCCCCCGTCTCCCTCCCCCGTCTCCCTCTCCTTGTGTCTGTCTCTGTCTCCCTCTCCCTCTCCCCGTCTCCCTCTCCTCGTGTCTGTCTCGTCTGTCTGTCTCTCCTTCTCCCTCTCCCCGTCTCCCTCTCCCCGTGTCTGTCTCGTCTGTCTCTCTCCCCATCTCCCTCTCCCCGTGTCTGTCTCTGTCTCGTCTGTCTCTCCCTCTCCCCGTCTACCTCTCCCCGTCTCCCCCTCTCCATCTCCGTCTTCCCCCTCCCCCCTTCTCCCCCTCTCACCCAGTCTCTCTCTCCCACTCTCTCTGTCTGTCTCTCAATTTTTTCAATTTCAATTTTTAAAAAGTTATTATGATAAAATACATGGTTATATTGCCAAAGTATAAAACATAACATGCATAATTAAAATGCTTAAATATAAATACAGTATACAGTATAAATACAAGTCTCCAGTGCATGGATAGATATGTCCCTGTACATACACTCACAATACACCTCTAGCCCTTTATTGATGCTACACGTTCTTGCAGCTGTAAGCAGTTCAACACAATAGCAAGTTTAGCAATTCAGTATTCATTTCTTAGTGTCGGTTAATGTCAATGAGTGTGTGCGTGTGTGCGTGCGTGCATGTTGGTCATTCACGTCTCTCAGGTTACGGCGTGCCGTTACGTATTGTGCACCAAGATGGGCCGTATTCCCTTCCCCAAGGATTATTCTCAGTTTTGATGTATCATCTAGTTCTTTAAAATCTGGGGTTGCCAGACTGAGTTTGTCAAAGTATGTTTTCCTTGTTTTGTGAATAGTTTTGCATTTTCTCTCTCTCTCTCTCTCTCTCTCTCTCTCTCTCTCTCTCTCTCTCCCTCTCCCTCTCCCTCTCCCTCTCCCTCTCCCTCTCCCCCTCCCCCTCTCCCTCTCCCTCTCCCCCTCTCCCTCTCTCCCTCTCTCCCTCTCACCCTCTCTCCCTCTCCCCCTTATATATCACCTAGTTCTTTAAAATCTGGGGTTGCCAGACTGAGTTTGTCAAAGTATGTTTTCCTTGTTTTGTGAATAGTTTTTTGCATTTTCTCACTCTGTCTCTCTCTCTGTTTTGATATATCATCCTGATCTCTGTCTCTCTCTCTCTGTTTTGATATATCATCCTGATCTCTGTCTGTCTCTCTCTCTCTGTTTTGATATATCATCCTGATCTCTGTCTCTCTCTCTCTCTCTGTTTTGATATATCATCCTGATCTCTGTCTCTCTCTCTCTGTTTTGATATATCATCCTGATCTCTGTCTCTCTCTCTCTCTCTGTTTTGATATATCATCCTGATCTCTGTCTCTCTCTCTCTGTTTTGATATATCATCCTGATCTCTGTCTCTCTCTCTGTTTTGATATATCATCCTGATCTCTGTCTCTCTCTCTCTGTTTTGATATATCATCCTGATCTCTGTCTCTCTCTCTCTCTCTGTTTTGATATATCATCCTGATCTCTGTCTCTCTCTCTCTCTCTGTTTTGATATATCATCCTGATCTCTGTCTCTCTCTCTCTCTCTGTTTTGATATATCATCCTGATCTCTGTCTCTCTCTCTCTGTTTTGATATATCATCCTGATCTCTGTCTCTCTCTCTCTCTCTGTTTTGATATATCATCCTGATCTCTGTCTCTCTCTCTCTGTTTTGATATATCATCCTGATCTCTGTCTCTCTCTCTCTGTTTTGATATATCATCCTGATCTCTGTCTCTCTCTCTCTCTCTGTTTTGATATATCATCCTGATCTCTGTCTCTCTCTCTCTGTTTTGATATATCATCCTGATCTCTGTCTCTCTCTCTCTCTCTGTTTTGATATATCATCCTGATCTCTGTCTCTCTCTGTTTTGATATATCATCCTGATCTCTGTCTCTCTCTCTCTCTCTGTTTTGATATATCATCCTGATCTCTGTCTCTCTCTCTCTGTTTTGATATATCATCCTGATCTCTGTCTCTCTCTCTGTTTTGATATATCATCCTGATCTCTGTCTCTCTCTCTCTGTTTTGATATATCATCCTGATCTCTGTCTCTCTCTCTGTTTTGATATATCATCCTGATCTCTGTCTCTCTCTCTCTGTCTTGATATATCATCCTGATCTCTGTCTCTCTCTGTTTTGATATATCATCTAGATCTCTCTGTCTGTCTCTCTCTGTTTTGATATATCATCCTGATCTCTGTCTATCTCTCTCTGTTTTGATATATCATCCTGATCTCTGTCTATCTCTCTCTGTTTTGATATATCATCCTGATCTCTCTGTCTCTCTCTCTCTGTTTTGATATATCATCCTGATCTCTGTCTCTCTCTCTCTGTTTTGATATATCATCCTGATCTCTGTCTCTCTCTCTCTGTTTTGATATATCATCTAGATCTCTGTCTATCTCTCTCTGTTTTGATATATCATCCTGATCTCTCTGTCTCTCTGTCTCTGTTTTGATATATCATCTAGATCTCTCTGTCTCTCTCTCTCTGTTTTGATATATCATCCTGATCTCTGTCTCTCTCTCTCTGTTTTGATATATCATCCTGATCTCTGTCTCTCTCTCTCTGTTTTGATATATCATCCTGATCTCTGTCTCTCTCTCTCTGTTTTGATATATCATCCTGATCTCTGTCTCTCTCTCTCTGTTTTGATATATCATCCTGATCTCTGTCTCTCTCTCTCTGTTTTGATATATCATCTAGATCTCTGTCTCTCTCTCTCTGTTTTGATATATCATCCTGATCTCTGCCTCTCTCTCTGTCTCCCGCAGGATGTTACAGCCGGCTCAAAAGCCAGACGGCCGCAACGTGGTGCTGGTGAACTCCCCCCGGCCGCCCCTCCTCCTGGCTCAGACGCAGATGCAGACGCCGCTGCCGCCGAGGCCGAATCTGAATCCGAATCCCAACCCGTGCCTGCTGCAGGCGCTGCCCAGCGGGTCCCCGATCATCACCCATAGCCTGGTGCCCCCATCCATCCACTGTGCTGCCTCCACGCCGGGTAAGGCCACTCAAAAGCAACTTAATCAAGGTAGACAAAAATGCCAAGTGGACAGCCAAGTCGCTTAAGAAGGGGGGGGGAGAGAGAAAACGGGGAATTACAGACCAGTTAGACTAACATCGGTAGTGGGGAAACTGCTAGAGTCAGTTATTAAAGATGGGATAGCAGCACATTTGGAAAGTGGTGAAATCATTGGACAAAGTCAGCACGGATTTACGAAAGGTAAATCATGTCTGACGAATCTTGTGGAATTTTTCGAGGATTTAACTAGTAGCGTGGATAGGGGAGAACCAGTGGATGTGGTGTATCTGGACTTCCAGAAGGCTTTCGACAAGGTCCCACATAAGAGATTAGTATATAAACTTAAAGCATATGGCATTGGGGGTTCAGTATTGATGTGGATAGAGAAAACATAGAAACATAGAAATTAGGTGCAGGAGTAGGCCATTCGGCCCTTCGAGCCTGCACCGCCATTCAATATGATCATGGCTGATCATCCAACTCAGTATCCCGTACCTGCCTTCTCTCCATACCCTCTGATCCCCTTAGCCACAAGGGCCACATCTAACTCCCTCTTAAATATAGCCAATGAACTGGGCAGAGAGTTCCAGAGACCCACCACTCTCTGTGTGAAATCTCTGTCTGGCTGGCAAACAGGAAGCAAAGAGTAGGAGTAAACGGGTCGTTTTCACAATGGCAGGCAGTGACTAGTGGGGTACCGCAAGGCTCAGTGCTGGGACCCCAGCTATTTACAATATATATTAATGATCTGGATGAGGGAATTGAAGGCAACATCTCCAAGTTTGCGGATGACACTAAGCTGGGGGGCAGTGTTAGCTGTGAGGAGGATGCTAGGAGACTGCAAGGTGACTTGGATAGGCTGGGTGAGTGGGCAAATGTTTGGCAGATGCAGTATAATGTGGATACATGTGAGGTTATCTACTTTGGTGGCAAAAACAGGAAAGCAGACTATTATCTAAATGGAGGCCGATTAGGAAAAGGGGAGATGCAGCGCGACCTGGGTGTCATGGTACACCAGTCATTGAAAGTAGGCATGCAGGTGCAGCAGGCAGTGAAGAAAGCGATTGGTATGTTAGCATTCATAGCAAAAGGATTTGAGTATAGGAGCAGGGAGGTTCTACTTCAGTTGTATAGGGTCTTGGTGAGACCACACCTGGAGTATTGCGTACAGTTCTGGTCTCCAAATCTGAGGAAGGACATTCTTGCCATAGAGGGAGTGCAGAGAAGGTTCACCAGACTGATTCCTGGGATGTACAGGGTCTTGGTGAGGCCACACCTGGAGTATTGCGTACAGTTCTGGCCACCAAATCTGAGGAAGGACATTCTTGCCATAGAGGGAGTGCAGAGAAGGTTCACCAGACTGATCCCTGGGATGTACAGGGTCTTGGTGAGACCACACCTGGAGTATTGCGTACAGCTCTGGTTTCCGAATCTGAGGAAGGACATTATTGCCATAGAGGGAGTGCAGAGAAGGTTCACCAGACTGATTCCTGGAATGTCAGGACTGTCTTATGAACAAAGACTGCATAGACTCGGTTTATACTCTCTAGAATTTAGGAGATTGAGAGGCGATCTTATAGAAACTTACAAAATTCTTAAGGGGTTGGACAGGCTAGATGCTGGAAGATTGTTCCCGATGTTGGGGAGGTCCGGGACAAGGGGTCACAGCTTAAGGATAAGGGGGAAATCCTTTAGGACCGAGATGAGAAGGACTTTTTTCACACAGAGAGTGGTGGGTCTCTGGAACTCTCTGCCACAGAGGGTAGTTGAGGCCAGTTCATTGGCTATATTTAAGAGGGAGTTAGATGTGGCACTTGTGGCTAAAGGGATCAGAGGGTATGGAGAGAAGGCAGGTACGGGATACTGAGTTGGATGATCAGCCGTGATCGCAGTGAATGGCGGTGCAGGCTCGAAGGGCCGAATGGCCTCTACTCCTGCACCTATTGTCTATGTTTCTCTGTAAGTCGTCTTTTAGTTTCAACTTGTGATTTAGAGCCAACAATACTCATCTTGATGGTCTCTGTATAGAAACATAGAAATTAGGTGCAGGAGTAGAGGCCGTACGATTAAAAAGGAACGGATTTTGTGGATCACAAGGATTTTTTCACTTGTGGACATTTTGCACGAGTGAAAAAATAAAAAAAAACGTCACGAGTTTACCGGATTTCCCGAGTACCAACAGTGAATTGTACGAGCTGCTACTCAACATCCACAAACTCCTACGGACCCTTTAGTAAGCAAGTTTATTGGCCAAGTATTCACATACAAGGAATTTGCCACGGTGCTCCGCCCACAAGTAACAGCATGACCTGCAGTGACAGTTACGAATGACTCGGAAAACACTAAACATTAATAATAATAAGACATTAACGATAAAACACCATTGATCAAGAATGTGAACCAACAAAATACCAGATCAAAGGGAGGCTACAGATTTATGGCTGTTGAGTAGAGCAACTACATAGAAATTAGGTGCAGGAGTAGAGGCCATTCGGCACTTCGAGCCTGCACCGCCATTCAATATGATCATGGCTGATCATCCAACTCAGTATCCCGTACCTGCCTTCTCTCCATACCCTCTGATCCCCTTAGCCACAAGGGCAACATCTAACTCCCTCTTAAATATAGCCAATGAACTGGCCTCAACTACCTTCTGTGGCAGAAATTCCACAGATTCACCACACTCTGTGTGAAAAATGTTTTTCTCATCTCGGTCCTAAAAGAATTCCCCCTTATCCTTAGACTGTGACCCCTTGTTCTGGACTCCCCCAACATCGGGAACAATCTTCCAGCATCTAGCCTGTCCAACCCCTTAAAAATTTTGTACGTTTCTATAAGATCCCCCCTCAATCTTCTAAATTCTAGCGAGTACAAGCCGAGTCTATCCAGTCTTTATAACCATATAACAATTACAGCATGGAAACAGGCCATCTCGGCCCTTCAAGTCCGTGCCGAACAACTTTTTCCCCTTAGTCCCACCTGCCTGCACTCATACCATAACCCTCCATACCCTTCTCATCCATATGCCTATCCAATTTATTTTTAAATGATACCAACGAACCTGCCGCCACCACTTCCACTGGAAGCTCATTCCACACCGCTACCACTCTCTGAGTAAAGAAGTTCCCCCTCATGTTACCCCTAAACCTCTGTCCCTTAATTCTAAAGTCATGTCCTCTTGTTTGAATCTTCCCTATTCTCAAAGGGAAAAGCTTGTCCACATCAACTCTGTCTACCCCTCTCATCATTTTAAAGACCTCTATCAAGTCCCCCCTTAACCTTCTGCGCTCCAGAGAATAAAGACCTAACTTATTCAACCTATCTCTGTAACTTAGCTGTTGAAACCCAGGCAACATTCTAGTAAATCTCCTCTGTACCCTCTCTATTTTGTTGACATCCTTCCTATAATTGGGCGACCAAAATTGTACACCATACTCCAGATTTGGTCTCACCAATGCCTTGTACAATTTTAACATTACATCCCAGCTTCTATACTCAATGCTCTGATTTATAAAGGCTAGCATACCAAAAGCTTTCTTTAGCACCCTATCTACATGCGATTCCACCTTCAGGGAACTATGCACAGTTATTCCTAGATCCCTCTGTTCCACAGCATTCCTCAATTCCCTACCATTTATCATGTACGTCCTATTTTGATTTGTCCTGCCAAGATGTAGCACCTCACACTTATCAGCATTAAACTCCATCTGCCATCTTTCAGCACACTCTTCCAAATGGCCCAAATCTGTACACCATACTCCAGATTTGGTCTCACCAATGCCTTGTACAATTTTAACATTACATCCAGCTTCTATACTCAATGCTCTGATTTATAAAGGCTAGCATACCAAAAGCTTTCTTTACCACCCTATCTACATGAGATTCCACCTTCAAGGAACTATGCACAGTTATTCCCAGATCCCTCTGTTCAACTGTATTCTTTAATTCCCTGCCATTTACCATGTACGTCCTATTTTGATTTGTCCTGCCAAGATGTAGCACCTCACATTTATCAGCATTAAACTCCATCTGCCATCTTTCAGCCCATTTTTCCAACTGGCCTAAATCACTCTGTAGACTTTGGAAATCCTCTTCATTATCCACAACACCCCCTATCTTGGTATCATCTGCATACTTACTAATCCAATGTACCACCCCTTCATCCAGATCATATGCTACGATATCTTTTTCCCGAGGGCAGCAGAGTGAACAGTCCGTGATGGAGATGTGTGGGGTCTTTTATAATACTGCTGGCCATAGACACGCAACGTTTGGTCCCAATATCCCCGATTGAGGGGAGAGAGATCCCGATGATTTTTTCCGCTGTCCTCACCACTCTCTGCATGGACTTCCAGTCGGAGGCTCTACAGTCCCCAAACCAGACAGAGATACAGCTGGTCAAAATACTCTCTATGGTGCCCCTGTAGAAAGTGGTGAGGACGGGATGGGGGGAGGTGAGCTCTTCTCATCCGGCGCAGATAGTGCAACCGCTGCTGCGCTCTCTTAACCGTTGATGAGATGTTATTTGACCAGGTCAGACTGTTAGTGATCTGCACCCCCAGGAATCTAGTGCTACTGACCACCTCCACATCGCTGTCATCGATGTGAAGTGGCGTGGGACTGTGCCGGCTGGTGGGGTGGAAGGCGAGGACAAGCGGGGACTCTGCCCTTGTTACGAGTGTGGGGTGG
>CAUPSL010000605.1:0-77500 GCA_963514005.1 Raja brachyura | reverse complement strand
TGGCGAATGCTATGGGCCTGCAATTATTTAGGCTGCCTACTGTACCAGCTTTGTCCCCAATGACCGGCACTAACAGAACAGATAACATTGAGTCTGGTAACAAGCTATTTTGTCTGCCTGTAATTATGTGGGTGGGAGTTATTGCATCATCGGGGGCGTGTTGGCTGTGGAGATTCTTGCGCAGAAGCTAGTACTTTGTTAGCTTAGTTCGGAGGAGCATGGCAAAGGAGGAGCTTTCGACCATGAGGAACTTTCCTGCATGACCTTTCCAACATGAGCAGTTTTCTCACATTTCTAAGCCACATGCTGCAGTTTGACGAAGATGAAAGTGTACGAGTCAAAGAAGAAGGTTGGATGAATATCTTACTGTTTTTCTTCAATAATAAATAAACTATTAATTAAAATAGGGAGGTTTCACGACCCATGACCCGTACTGTTGCTACGCTACTCCAAGTGGAGTACAAGCGATTAACTGGAGGTAAACACTGACCCTTGTTTCCAGCGTAGCGGGCCCATTTAAACCCGACCGCTAACATTGTCAATTTTTGCGCTGATAATAATTATGGAAATGGGGATAAGCGCGAGAGACATTTATCCTACTTCAGAATTCCAAACGTGAGGAGAAATGATAGTAGATAGAAGCGAGAGCTGAAGTGACAACAACACCCAGAGTGCTTGGCCAACATTGGCCGTTTGCTCTCTGCATTTCATCAACGAAGGCATTACTTGTGTTTTTTATTGATTCCTTTGGCATCTAAAAAGTTCCAGAAGCGATAAATCTGGCTGTAAAAGTTTAAAATCGCCCATGGTTCTCAAGTGGGTTTTTACATAAAAAAGAAATTGCGTCTGAAGCAAAATTTACAGCCAGATTTATCACTTTTGAGACCTTTTAGATGCCAAAGGAATCAAGAAAAACAACAAATAATGCCTTACTGTTGATAAAATGCTGTGAGCAAACGCAATATTTTCAATTCCAATATCTGCACGGCCAATGTTCACCAAGCACTTTAGCTGTTGTTGTCCCTTCAGCTCTCACTTCTCTTTACCTTAATTTCACTTCACTTTTGGAATTCTGAAGTTGGGTAAATGTCTCTCACGCTTACCTCGACTTCCACAATTATTAACAGCGCAAAAATCCAACATTTTGGCGGTTTTTAACAGGTAGGAAAGTACACGTTTCTTGTATTAATAACATACACTGGAAGTTACGGATGTCCTACAGATGGATTGAGTGGCTCCAATACCACAATAGCAAAAGGATTTGAGCATAGGAGCAGGGAGTTTCTGCTGCAGTTGTACAGGGTCTTGGTGAGACCACACCTGGAGTATTGTGTACAGTTTTGGTCTCCTAATCTGAGGAAAGACTTTCTTGCCATGGAGGGAATGCAGAGAAGGTTCACAAGACCGATTCCTGGCATGGCAGGACTTTCATATGAAGAAAGACTGGATAGACTCGGCTTGTACACGCTGGCATTTAGGAGATTGAGGGGGGATCTTATAGAGACTTACAAAATTCTTAAGGGGTTGGACAGGCTAGATGCAGAAAGATTGTTCCCAATGTTGGGGAAGTCCAGAACAAGAGGTCACAGTTTCAGTATAAGCGGGAAGTCTTTTATGACCGAGATGAGAAAAACATTTTTCACACAGAGAATCTGTGGAATTCTCTGCCACAGATATGTATACATTTATATATATGTATAAATATATACGTATAAATATATACATATATATATATATGTGTGTGTGTGTATATATATATATATATATATATATATATATATATATAGAGAGAGAGAGAGAGGCATGGAAACACAGAAACATTGACATTAGGTGTGTATATATATATGTTACATACATACATACACACACACACACACACACACACACACACACACACACACACACACACACACACACACACACACACACACACACACACACACACACACACACACATATATATTACAAAACTTACCTTTAGCGGTGCTGCAGTTTTGTCGTGACGTTTGGCGCCTTTGAGGGAGGGGGAGGGGTTAAAATGCGGTTTCCCCTTGCCATCCGGAGCTTTATTTTCTCGGAGTGCGAGCTTTTTCTGGAGATTCGTTCCGACTGGCCATTAATTTACGGGAATTAAACACAAAATTCCTTCCATTTGGCCTATAAATTAATGCCAATGAGATTTAAAAATTATGTTATATTGTGAATTCTTGTGTGAATGTTATTTGGACACTTTGGCTATTTAAAAATGTTAATATTTTCTTAAGAAATGGATAGATGTTTAGATCTAGTAATTGAATTTTGTAATTAGCTACAATTAGGTAACTAACTAATTATATGTTTTAATTTCAGGTCATCCAAGTAAGATTGTTTTATATTAGTTTCAGAACGCTTCAATCTATAATAACTGCAAATTTCATTCAGTTCTCTTAATTTTTAAGAAAGTTATGGGCTTTTGATTGTCCTCGATCACATCTTTTGTGTTAAGTCAATTGTAAAGCAATAGGGAACAAGATGCTAATTTCCGAGGATGAAAATGGCCATAACATTTTTAATACGGAAGATATGAAATTGAATTAGGTGTCAAATTAAATTTCTTTTTATGCTTTGTCTGATGAGATAAATTGCAGACTTGAATTTTTAAATCTCAAAATGTTGTAACATTACTAATATATGTCTCTCTCTCTATATATATATATTTATGTCTCTGTATATGTATGGATATATATATATATTATATATGGCTCTTTCTATATATATATCTGTCTCTCTCTCTCTCTATATATATATATATATATATGTCTTTCTCTATATATATATGATATATATCTATATATCTCTATATACATATATCTATCACTCTCTGTCTGTGTGTCTCTCACTGTTCCACCCAGAGAGTTGTGAATGTGTGGAATTCCCTGCCACAGAGGGCAGTGGAGAGAGAGAGAGGCCAGGTCACTGGATGGATTTAAGAGATAGAGAGAGAGAACGAGAGAAAGAGAGAAAGAGAGTAGGTATGTTACTCAACTTACGTTGAGCAGCGCTGCAGTTCTGCCGCTCCCCGTGTGCGTGGCGCCATTCAGAGGGGGGCGGGCTTAAAGTGCCGTTTCAAATCAAATCAAATCAAATACGTTTATTTGTCATTGCACATCAACTGTACAATGGAATTTCACGTTCATCCCCTTCAATGGTAAACAATAAAATACACAGGATAAAAAGATTAAAAAAAGAACAAAACACAATAACACAAACAACCATTTACTCTCACTTTTACAGTTACTACAAGATCAATGCATAAAATAAGTAATAGATAATTTTAAAAATGCACATTATATTGCACATTCTAGCAGACAAATTTTTATTTGCACCCCGAATTGTGTAGTGTTGCCCGTAGAGTTAGCTGTTTGAGTTAAGTTCTCTAATGGCACGTGGGTAGAAACTGTTAGTTAGTCTGCAAGTGCGGGCCTTCAAAGACCCGAATCGCCTCCCAGAGGGCAGCAGAGTGAAAAGGTGGTTGGCAGGGTGGGATGAGTCCTGTGTGATGTTTGTCGCCCGGCGTAAACATCGGGCCTTGTAAATGTCTTCCAGGGAGGGTAGTTGAGTGTTTATGATGCTCTGTGCTGTTTTAATAACCCTCTGTAGTGCCTTCCTTCCAGCCACAGTGCAGCTAGCAAACCACACCAGGATGCCATAGGAGAGGATGCTTTCCACGGCGCCCCGGTAGAAGGACAGCAGCAGCTGCTGTGAGACGTTTGCTCTCCGCAGAATCCTCAGGAAATATAGCCGCTGCTGTGACTTATTTACGAGAGTGATGGTGTTCACTGTCCATGTAAGGTCCTGGGAGATGTATGTGCCCAGAAACTTAAGGTCAGTGACTCTCTCCACCATGTCTCCTTTGATGTAAAGAGGAGCAGGTTCTTCTCTCCTCCTCCTGAAGTCAATAACCAGTTATTTTGTTTTGGTTGAGTTGAGTACCAGGTTATTGTTAGTGCACCAGACAGTCAGTTTTTGGACTTCATCTCTGTCGGCAGACTCGTCGTTGTTATTTATCAGCCCCACCACAGTCGTGTCATCTGCAAACTTAATGATCCGGTTTGTGCTGTGTGTCGGTGTGCTGTCATGAGTGTAGATTGTGCAGAGAATAGGACTCAGCACACAGCCTTGTGGCGCCCCTGTGCTGAGCATCAGGACTGGGGAGTGATTGGACCCCATCCTGACAGTCTGTGGGCGATCTGTTAAGAAGTGCTTGATCCATCTGCATGTATTGGCATTTACACCCAGGTCAAACAGTTTGTCCACCATTCTGCAGACTGGGAAAATCTGCAGACTGGGAAAATCGATCCATGTCGGGCGATTTCGTTGCGGAAGAAAAATCGCAAGGTATCATGAAGGTATTTTTAAATTACGCTAGATTACTTATTAACTAGATAAATTTAAAAATCACCTTCAAAAGCCGTGAGCGTCGACAACGGGAAGGATTTTGCGTAGGAGAGAAAAAAAGGTACAGAGTTTATTTTTGTATTAAAAGTTGTTTTTTATGGAGGCTTTAATCACATTTTCATGTTGCGAAATGGGGTCCAAAAAAATGTATGAACCAACAATATTTTTCCTCACGACTTCACCGTACACCACTACGTTCCAATCCACCTACGTTCCATTCCACTAAAACCCACTCGCTAGTTGATTTAAATGGCCATTAATTTACAGGCATTAAACACTAAATTCCTTCCATTTGGCCTAGAAATTCAAGAAAATCGCTCTGACGCTCCGACTAATTATATGCTCTAATTTCAGGTCATCCAAGATTATTTCATAGTAGTTTCAGAATGCTTCAATCTATAATAACTGAAAAATTATTTCGGGTCTCTCAATTTTTAAGAAAGTTATAGGCTTTTGACTGTCCTCGATCACAGCTTTTGTGTTAAGTCAATGGAAAAGCAATAGGGAACAAGATGCTAATTTCCGAGGATGAACATGGCGATAACCTTTTTCATACGGAAGATATGAAAGTGAATTAGGTGTCAAATTAAACTTCTTTTTATGCTTTATCTGATGGGATAAATTGCAGACTTGATTTTTGGAATCACAAAATTTTGTGACATTAGTAATATATGGCTCTCTCTCTAATGTCTCTCTATCTCTCTATTAATATATCTGTCTCTCTCTCTCTAAATATATATATATATATATACGTCTCTCTATCTAGATACATATCTCTATCTGTCTATATATATATCAGTCTCTCTCTCTATATATATATATGTCTCTCTCTGTATATATATATTTATATATATATATATATATATATATATATATATATATATATATATATATATATATATATATATATGTCTCTATATATATATATATATATATATATATATATGTCTGTCTGTCTCTCTCTCTATATATATATATATCTGTCTGTCTATCTCTCTCTATATATATATATATGTTATAAATAAATATATATATATATATATATATATCACTGTGTGTGTGTGTGTGTCACTGTTCCACCCAGAGAGTTGTGAATGTGTGGAATTCGCTGCCACAGAGGGGAGTGGAGAGAGAGAGGGCACGTCACTGGATGGATTATAGAGAGATAGATAGACAGATAGACAGATAGACAGATAGACAGATAGACAGATAGACAGATAGACAGATAGACAGATAGACAGACAGACAGATAGATAGACAGACAGATAGATAGATAGATAGATAGATAGATAGATAGATAGATAGATAGATAGATAGATAGATAGATAGATAGATAGATAGATAGATAGATAGATAGATAGATAGATAGATAGATAGATAGATAGATAGATAGATAGATAGATAGATAGATAGATAGATAGATAGATAGATAGATAGATAGATAGATAGATAGATAGATAGATAGATAGATAGATAGATAGATAGATAGATAGATAGATAGATAGATAGATAGATAGATAGATAGATAGATAGATAGATAGATAGATAGATAGATGGATGGATGGATGGATGGATGGATGGATGGATGGATGGATGGATGGATGGATGGATGGATGGATGGATGGATGGATGGATGGATGGATGGATGGATGGATGGATGGATGGATAGATCTGTGTCTAGGGTGTGGGGGAGACAAGGGATATATATATATATCCTGTACCTGCCTTTTCTCCATACGCCCTGATCCCTTTAGCCACAATGGCCACATCTAACTCCCTCAGGGACACGTGGCAATAAACTCTTGTGACTTTGACTTGGATATTTATATGTATATCTCTTTATATATATATATAAGAGATAGAGAAGGAGAGAGAGAGAGAAGGGAAGGAGAAGTGGAAGCCAGACTAGGGGAGAGAGAGAGACAAAAAAATGAAGACTGCCAGTAGCTAAGATGGCCACCCAGTGCTTCACTGCCATTGACTTCAAAGGGAGGGCCCTGACCAAAGATGGCCGCACCCTGGCCTCACCTCCCATTGACTATTTACAACCTTTCACTTCTGAGGTCTGAGGTTCCCACCTGCTTCAAAAGGGCATCAATTATACCAGTGCCCAAGAAGAGCAAGGTGACGCGCCTCAATGACTATCGACCAGTGGCACTAACGCCTGTGGTGATGTAGTGCTTTGAGAGGTTGATCATGGCGCAAATCAACTCCTACCTCGACCTGTTCGCTTACCGCCACAACAGATCGACGGTGGATGCGATCTCGCTGGATCTCCACTCCGCTCTGGACCACTTGGAGAACAAAATCTCATGTCTGGCCGTTGTTTATCAATTACATCCAGGCTGTAATTTAACACAATCATCCCCTCCAAGCTGGTTATCAAACTCGCAGAACTGGGTCTCTGCGCATCCCTCTGCAATTGGACCCTCGACTTCCTCATTCACAGACCACAGTCTGTTCATGTTGGTGGAAATGTGTCAGACTTGATAACAATCAGCATGGGAGCACCTCAAGGCTGCGTGCTCAGCCCCCTGCTGTACTCATATACTCATGATGCGTAGCCGGTCATAGTGCGAACTCCATCATCAAGTTCGCTAACGACACCACTGTTGTTGGACGTACCACTGATGGGGATGAGTCAGAGTATAGAAGAGAGATCGAGCGACTGTCCATATGGTGCCAGCACAACAACCTGGCCCTCTGCACCAGCAAAACCAAGGAACAGATGGTGGACTTTGGAAGGAGTAAGATGGGCACCCACAGTCCTGTTTATATCAACGGGTCGATGGTTGAAAGGGTCAAGAGCTTCAAATTCCTGACTAGAAATTCGGAGTCAAACAAGTTAACATCCTTTTTTGCATAACACCCTTTTAAATATATAAATCCCATTGTCACAAGTAATAGTAAGATTAATCGAGAACTTACCAGTTTGAGGAGTTGCGATGAGGGATTTTGTGAAGAACCCGCCAGCCGCATGCGCGACTTTCAACAAATCAGTGGTGTGGATTCGGTGTGGAACCAATAAAAAATAAATGACTTGTTATAGTAAGATTTAAGAGACTCTAATTACCAGTTGACTTTATGATCGACGGTTGAGAGCGGAGGGCACGAAATCCCTCATCACAACTCCTCATAAAATAAAGATCAAACTCCATCTGGTAAGTTCTCGTTTAATCTTACTATTTCATTTCGGAGTCACGTGAGTGACTTCGTGAAGACTTCAAAGCTCTGTGATTACATGCCTTGGACAACGTCCATAGAAACATAGAAATTAGGTACAGGAGTAGGCCATTCGGCCCTTCGAGCCTGCACCGCCATTCAATATGATCATGGCTGATCATCCAACTCAGTATCCCGTACCTGTCTTCTCTCCATTCTCTCTGATCCCCTTAGCCACAAGGGCCACGTCTAACTCCCTCTTAAATATAAGACACACACGCTGTTACACACGCCACTGTAAGGATGGATAGGAGTAATCAAATTTTCAGACTGCTTGTACTGAAAAATAATAATATTTATTAATAACAGCAAAAAAGAAAAAAACCCTCACTGGGGAGTAGTTATATGTTCTCGACCCGCATTCAGCACGGCCTCTGCGAACATTACAGGAGCGGTAACAGGTTTGTTATAAAACCGCTGAAAGGTTGTTTCACTGGCCCATCCCGCTGTGGCAAGAATATGGTCCATGGGCACCTCCATGACCTTTGCGGCCGACGTTGATGCACCCTGGTGGAATGGGATTTAAAGACATTAGTGTCAATACCTGCTTCGTTCAAGACGATCCTGAGCCATCTGGAGATCGTCTGTCCGGTCAGTCTACGTTGAGGTTTTTTGTGGCTGATTAGCAGGTATTTTTCCATTCCCCTTAATTACCGCGTCACTCTTATATAGTGGCGGATATGGGTGGCTAAACATAGCCTAGCATCAGCGGGGTATGCTGGAAACACCAGCTGCAGCCCTGTGAATCCAGGTCTATGCTGCTTAAGTAATTCATCAACAAAGAAAATAACTTTTTCTGGGGTAGAGATCATTCTGTCAATCTTGACCTTATGAAGTGTCTGTACCCTTTGTGCTGAAATAAGTGCCAATAACATCACCAGCTTCAGGGTGAGTTTGTCCAATTCAAGCCCAGCCATGGGCGACCACGTCCTGAGTAGGGTTAGTACTTTCCCAATGTCCCAGGTGACGTTGTAATGGGGTCTTGGCGGATTGGAATTAAATATTCCCCGCATCAGTTTGGACACCAGTTTATTGGATCCTACCTCAATATTGAGGTAGAATGATGGCGCACTCCTGGCGCTATTGATGGCACTGTAGCTGAGGTGTTCGTCATGATGCAACCCGCAAGGAATTCCAGCACATCTGTGATTGAAACGGAGTCATATGCAATGTTCAAGCGGCCGCAGTAGGTTTCCCATTTCCTGATATGCGTTAGATATTGCCGTCTTGTGGACTCCCTGCATGATGCTCCCATGGTATCCATGGTCCTTGATGAGAGACCATACTGCAGTAATGGCCTGTTCAGAACCTGCAAGCCAATACATTCAAGTGACTATGGCAGGGATGTAGTTCCCCTGTAACAGGGTTCGTCACCAATTGTGGGCAACCCTCTAAGAGGACCCATGGTTGACTGATCATTCCAAGGACCACCGGATACCATGGCTGAGTAGGCCAGTCGGGTATGACAAGAATGCCTTTAGCAGCATCTAGCTGGATTTTCCGCAATACACGACTGATGAGGCAAAATGGAGGAAAAGTATAGAAAAACCATTTCCCCCAGTCTAGCGAGAAAGCGTCCATCGCCAATGCCTCAGGATCTGGTTCCCATGATACGTATGTTGGTACCTGATGGTTCAACCGTGACGCAAAAAGGTCAATATCCGGTTTACCAAGTTTGGCTGTAATTTTGGCGAATATTTGGGGATTTAACATCCACTCGATGTTGTTATTAAATTTCCGTGACCTGGTGTCCGCCACTGTATTGAGCTTACCTGGTAAAGAGGTAGCTGAAATCCAAATATTCCGTTGTATGCACCAGAGCCAAATTGTATTAGCCAATTCATCACATGAAATTGACCTGGTACCGCCCATATGATTTAGATATGCCACCGCAGTGGTATTGTCTATTTGGAGATGGACATGAGTGTCAGTAAAGTTTGAACAATATGCTCCAAGTCCGTGGAATGCTCCTAGCATCTCCAAATAATTTATCCCTTGTGATAACAACAGGGTAGATTCAAGGGTGTCCCATCTGCCTCCGCAACTAAGGTAGTTGTCCGTAGCTCCCCAGCCATGGGAGCTTGCGTCTGTTTGTAAGTATACCACCGGACGAGGCACAACGATGGGTTTAAATGAGTTATGGATATTATCAATCCACCATTATAACTCAATGTTTGCCTTAAGCGGCAGCTGCATAGGTCTATCAAAAAGTCCAGCATTCAATTTTAACGCTGAAATCTTGGATCTTTGCAAATTTTGATAATGTAAAGGTCCGAATTGAGCAGCTGGAAATACTGCTATGATTTTCCCAATCACCTTAGCAGTTTGTCTGATTGATGGTATACTGGCGCAGACCAGATTCTTACATGCTTGAATAATATCCCCATCTTTGTTAGTTGGTATGGTGGCAATCATACGATTGGAATCCACCGTGAATCCCAGATAATCCATGATCTGTGAAGGACAGAACTTTGATTTATCTGGATGGATAATAAATCCCATTTTTTGAAATATTTCCACAGTGGCTGAAACTGCCAATTTTGCTGATTCCAGTATATTCCCAATGATTAGGATATCATCCAGGTAAGCCATGACCGTATGATTTTCCCTCCGCAGTGTTGCTAGCACTGGCTTGAGTAATTTGATAAGCAATCTGGGGGCTGTGGTAAGCCCATTGGGCAAAGCATTGTATTGCCAAAGTTGATCCATCCAGGTAAACTTCAAGAACTTCCTGTGATGTTTCTGAATGGATACTGAATAGTATGCATCTGTTAAATCAATGCATGCCATGAAGCAGCCCTCAGAAATCAAAGATTTGGCTGTTTCGAACGTGTCCATTTTGAAAGGGGTATATTTTACAAACGTATTCAAATGGGTTAGATCTATAATAACCCGACATCCACCATCTTTCTTGGTTTTTGTGAATATGTTAGATACAAATTCAATTGGTTCGTGTATAGTTCTTTCTATCACGCCTTTCCCTTGTAGTCTCAAGATTTCAGCATAGCCTACTGCTGTTTCCTTCTTGAAAAGTGCAAATTTGCGATTCGATATATGCTGAGGTGGAGGAATTTGACCATTTATGAACTCAATCTCATGGCCTTGAATACTTTGTAAGATAAACTCATCTGAGGTGATGGCTTCCCATGCCTCCTTAAAGAACCGTAGTCTACCCCCAACATGTGAGGTTAGACATGCAAGTGCATTAAATCCAGACCGCCTTACCTTCATGGTTATCGGCGGTCCCTGGCATGTTTGGTGGGACGTGGAGGTGCTGGGTTGTGCTGGTGATGCGGAAACCGCATCTTCCATGCTGGCCGCCGCGGGCCTTGCCCTAAAAAAGGCCTGGGCTGTTGGGACTGTTGGTATTGAGGAGGCCCCGGTATGTAGGCCCTTGCTGGCCTTTCGGTTTGACCTCGTGGCCTGAAATATGGTGTTTTCCTGGCCGTTTGTCTGGTGAAGGTGTGTGACCTCATAAGACCCACTGTCTTGGCATGGTCATCTAAATCCTTGATCTGCTTTGGGCGGCCTTCTCCGAATATCTGTCTGGGTGGTGGTGATGGGGGTGCTCTGCAGTGCCAGAGCATCCTCCTGTTCGGTGTTCAAGTCCACACCATCCACCGACCTCACAGAAGCGGTAATCCCAGATGTGAGCAGTTTTAGGATTCTCTGTAATTTTACTTCCTGTGCACTAATGCCCGGGCTTATATTGCCCCAAATAAGCATGTTCACAATAGGTACATTGAGCGAGTTACAATTACTCGGTGCCTTGTGTCTGTTCATGGGCTCCGCAAGGACCTGCTCCTGTAGCTGATGATTGGTGAGGAAATCAATGGTAGCGGCCAGTTTGGTATTGAGGGGTTGTCCTGATGATTCGGGTAACACAAACTTGGCTGCCACGTCGAGGAGTTCTTCCTGAGGGACCTCAGGTGCTACTGGTGCATGTACCAAGATCTCCTCTTCTTCTGGATGCCTCATGCTATCCATTGATGATGGGGATATGTCCATGAGTCCCCTGGAACTGAATGTTTCCCGCCTTTGATTTTGCTGCAGGATTTGTTCCATTATCCTCTCCAGCCGATCAATGCGCCCTTCATCGTGCGTAAATGGGAGGTCAGACCCCTCATGCCCGAAGGAACTTCTGAGGCTCCTATCATCGGCCCATACCTCGTCGAGGTAATCTCGATGCCATGACGAAAAGTCGCTACCAGCCGCCTTAGCGAAACTGAACGACTCCCGCGCGGATCTGCTCATACGCCTCCTTTTGGCTGAGCTAGGACCGGCTGCCTCGAAGGGCATATGCGGTGTGAAGTCGGCACCCAACGCCGCTGCGTGGTGACCCGACATCCACGCGGGCTTGCCACCTGTCCTTCTCCTGGACTCAGGCGGCGTAAGGTCCCGTCCTGCCGCTATTGGGGGATGCGGTGACCGTGGCGAGACTCCACGTGTATGACTCCTCCTGGTCCAACTAGGTGGTGAGTCTACACTGGCCCACCCTGGTCTGCCAGTGGGCTCGGGTCTCGCTAATCCACCAGTCCGCAATCTTGCGGCCTCTGTTGAAACCTCTGCCTGAAAAGGGCTTAGTTGTTGAGCTCTATCCCTGGCTCTTCCACGAGGGCTCAGGGAGAAGGACCGTGCAGCAGCACGTGAAACCCGTTTGCTCGCATCAGCCAACGATCCTGTTGGCGATAATGAAATGGAGTCAGGGTCTACCTGCTCCGGCTCCGTACCGACTTCCTGCTCTGCGGGAACCACGCTTGTGCTCAGCTGTGTCGGTGGGTCGGGTCCTGTGAACACAGGGCTCCCCGATTTACGCGTCTTTTTCCCGGCCCGTCTAGCGGGTGCTGTCGTTGAAGAGAGCTCCGGGATTGGCGGCCGGCGACTCCTTACAGATGTCCTGCGGCCCGTACTCCTCTTATCCATGTCCCTGTTGGAGAGAAAAACTACTCAAAACAGCAGGGACAACCAACTCAAGGTTGTCTGTACTTACCTGAGTGGCCCTTATGAAGGGCTGGTGGTGAGCCGCGCTCCACCTCCAGCCGTCCACTGCAAATGCGAGCGACGATATGTCACGCATGCGTGCTGGCGGGGTCTTCACAAAGTCACTCACGTGACTCCGAAATGAATTAGAAGAGCCTGGGACGGGGAACTTGGCCTAAAAATTCTAAAAAGCAGATGGGAAGAAAACCTTTTGTACATACACAATTGTTCGATTAACATTAGTCATTCGTTAAATTCAATATAAAATACTACACCGACTGTACTAAACTGAATAAGATCTTTCCAAATGTCTCCTATTTGTGATAAATGTCTCCTTCAGAAAGCAACTGCAACTGAATGTCTGAGAAAATACATTCTTGCCATAGAGGGGGTGCAGAGAAGGTTAACCAAACTGATTCCTGGGATGTCAGGACTTTCATATGAGGAAAGACGGGACAGAGTTTGCTTGTAGTCGCTGGAATTTAGAAGACTGAGGGTGGATCTTATAGAAACTTACAAAATTCTTAAGGGGTTGGATAGGCTAGATGCAGGAAGATTGTTCCAGATGTTGGGGAGGTCCAGAACAAGGGATCACAGGATAAGGGGGAATTCCTTTAGGACCGAGCTGAGGAAAACATTTTGCACACAGAGAGTGGCGAGTCTCTGGAATTATCTGCCACAGAAGCTAGTTGAGGCCAGTTCATTGGTTATATTTAAGAGGGAGTTAGATGTGGCCAATGTGGCTAAAGGGATCAGAGGGTATGGAGAGGTACGGGATACTGAGTTGGATGATCAGCCATGATATTATTGAATGGCGGTGTAGGCCGAATGGCCTAATCCTGTACCTATTTTCTATGATTTCTATGTAACACATTCCTTCGCCTCTAGCAAAATATACATAACTTTTGGAGAGGAATTGTTGACATTTCCTCAAAAACACTAAAAACAAAATTTGACCCGGACACGCAATAGATTATTCTAGGTATGTCAGAAGCCTGCACTGAGCTATAATTATTTCAAAGACGTTTCATTTATTACGGCATGATAACGGCGAAAAACCTAATACTCAAATTTTGGAAACACACATCTGTCCCTACTCTAAAAATGTGGATTACAAACATGTCTGAGATGCTACATCATGGAAATATTAGACTTGTCTCAGCAGAAAAAAACAGATCATTTTTCGAAGACATGGACCCCATTTATTGATGTATTACAAGGATAGTATGGTGCAACACAATGTTGTAGTTAAATCTAATTACGGGTTGAGCGATGGGTGGGGACGGATGTGAGGCAGGTTTATCATCACTTTTCGCTTTCTTTCTTTTTTGTCTTTTTATTTCTCTATTCCTTTCTTATTTATTTTATTTACTCACTCTTTGGCTACACCACTTTGGCAGTCACGGGGTTCTATCCTTGCACATTCCACTTTTTCTCTCTCTTGCCTTTTCTCATTTATTTTCCCTTAATGATAGCTAAAGTTAAAATTGAAGCTGTGCAATAACTGTATTATGTCATATGCCGTTGGTCATGTTTCTGTACACTTGATTCTAATAAATAAAAATAAATAAAATAAAAAAACACATTCCAAAGGTTTCAGACCAACACAAAACATTATATTTTCCTTTTGTCCAGGGATTCTGTCTGACCTGTTGAGTTACTCCAGCCTTTTGTGTCTATCGTCAGTTTAAACCAGCATCTGCAGTTCCTTCCTACACACACGATGCTATATTGTGATTTAGAAGATTGGGGGATCTTATAGTAACATACAAAATTCTATGTTTCTATGTATACGATAGAACTGTGTTAATCCCAGGAGGGAAATTGTGTGTGTGTGTGTGTGTGTGCGGGGGGTGTGCATATATAATATGCACACACACACACACACACACACACACACACACACACACACACACACACACACACACACACACACACACGCACAGACGCACACACACGCACACACACACACACAAACACACACACACACACACACACACACACACACACACACACACACACACACACACACACACACACACACACACACACACACGGATATATATATAGTTATATATTCATATATAAATATACATTGTTTTCTTTTCTCGTTTATAACTTTGTTTACAGAGTACTATGTTTACATATTCTGTTGTGCTGCTGCAAGTAAGGATTTCATTGTTCTAACTGGGACGTGAGAGAACAAAACACTCTAGACTCTTGACTTACTCCGCTAATCTAGTGTACGGGTGATCGGTAGTCGGCGTGGACTCGTGGGCCGAAGGGCCTTGTTCCACGCTGTAACTTTAAATGAAGCTAAACACACTAAAACAAGAGGGATCTAAAGAAGGGTCTCTACCCGAAAGGTCACCCAATGTTTTCTATCCAGAGTTGCCGGCTGCTCCATGGAGTTCCCCCGCACAATTAAAGCATGGAATAGTCTTCACCTTATCATAGTTACCTAACCAGATGCAACTAAATTTAAGGTACCTCTTTTTCCCCCAAGAACCCCTTTTTGCTTAAGTCCAAGTCAAGAGTCAAGAGAGTTTCATTGTATTGTGTCCCAGATAGGACAATTAAATTCATGCTTGCTGCAGCACAACAGAATATGTAAACATAATACAGAACAGGAGATAAAAGTTCATTGTGTCTATATACCATAGACCATATATATATACACAATCGATAAACAGATAAAAATGCAATCGGCTGTTATTGTTCAGCCCTCCACCACCTCCAGTTTAAATTCAATTTAGAATATTTATGGAGGACCAGGAAACCAGAAGCAAGAGTTACTCCAGGGAGTTACTCCAGATCCAGGGTCAGGGAGTGATTCTGCGTTGGTTTTCAGCGGTCGCGGCGAGGCGGCGACCGGACAGCAATGGCGGCCAGATCTCCCACAATTCAAGTTGAGGGAGAAAGTGCCCAGCGCCGACTATTTGCTGTGGCAGTGCACATGCGCAGGGTGGCCGATGATGTTCTGGCCATGGTTGTACGAATGTGCATGAGGGATGGGTGGGGGGGGGGGGGTACTGACCAGGGCAGTGTGCATATGCAAGGCAGCCTGCCGTGCTGGTGGATGAGGAGCGAGGAGAGAGCGAACACCTAGTGGTGATGGAGAGTGACAGAGAGAGAGAATGAGATAGAGGGGGGAGGGGCAGAGTTGAATGGCAGGTGTCCTGCCTTCACCGGATGGCCCCTAGATTTCCAGGCCCCAGCCTTCAGCCTATGAAGCCTAGTAGTAAATCCGGCTCTGCGATCCCCCCAGATCTCGAGACCCTAAACTTAAGCTTGTCATGCTTCTACGTAAATCCGGCGCACGAGATGTATCACGTATCACAGAGTGCTGGAGTAACTCAGTGGGTCAGGCAGCATCTGTGGAGAACATGGATAGGTGACGTTTCACAGAGTGCTGGAGTAACTCAGCGAGTCAGGCAGCATCTGTGGAGAACATGGATAGGTGACGTTTCACAGAGTGCTGGAATAACTCAGCGGGTCAGGCAGCATCTGTGGAGAACATGGATAGGTGACGTTTCACAGAGTGCTGGAGTAACTCAGCGGGTCAGGCAGCATCTGTGGAGAACATGGATAGGTGACGTTTCACAGAGTGCTGGAGTAACTCAACGGGTCAGGCAGCATCTCTGGAGAAAAGGTATAGATCATATTTCTGGTCAAGACCCTTCTTCCGTACCATGCATGATGTGACATGCATAGACATTCCTGTATGTTACCCAAACCATCGTGAGTTACTTTGTTACGGTGCTTGACCTCTCCTACAACGTCTCTGCTGCCTTGGGTGATGCAGGACAGGACACAAGCTTTGGGACACGGTGTGAAGCTGCTGCCGTCTGTCCCAGCCTGGTAAAAACCTGAATGGAGTGGATGCGGAGGGGATGTTCCACTAGTGGGAGAGTCTAGGACCAGTGGCCACAGCCTCAGAATTGAAAGGACGTTACTTTCTGAAGGGGATGAGCAGGAATTTCTTAAGTCAGAGGGTGGTGAACTGTGGAATTCAATGCCACAGACAGCTGTGGAGGTCAAGTCTGGACATTTTTCAGGAGATTGATAGATTCTTGATTGATACGGGTGTCAGAGTTAATGGGGAGAAAGCAGGAGAATGGGTTTGAGAGGAATAGATAGTTAGAGTCATTCAGTGATGCAGTGTGGAAACAGTCCCTTCGGCCCAACATGTCCCATCTACACTAGTCCCACCTGCCCACGTTTGATCCATATCAGTCCGAGCCTGCCCTACCCATGCACCTGTCTAACTGTTCTTTACATTTTGCGGTAGTCCCTGCCTCAACTACCTCCTCTGGCAGTTTGATCGGGTACCCGGACGCGGTGCCGACGGACGAGAAGCCGAAGCAAAGAAGCCGAAGCCAAAGAACCGAATAGAAACGAGGCCAAAACGTGAATGAACCGAAATAGTCCGACGACGAAACGCCTACTAACCGAAAGGATGGGACTCCTAAATGCAAGTAACCGAAACGGCACGGCGCCTAAACACCTACGAACCGAAAAGCTGCGTCGCCTAACAGCCAGCATACCGAATGGCGGACTTGGCGTTGCCGGGGGGCGGACTTGTCAACGATTGGTTCAGACCCCCGCGTCCATCACATCACCGTGAAGGCATGAACATTGTCCCAAACCTCCGCTCCACCCGACCCGCAGCCCACAGAGGGTGGCCGTGGGAGACTGGGGGCTGTCCCGAGGGATGCACGCCTTCGACCGCTTTCAACTTGGTGCTTGGGTTCAGATTGCCCAGTCACCTATGGCTTGTGTGGAAAAATGAACCCCACGCTCCAGTCTCCTCCAGCCTCTCTCCCTCCCTTCTCTCTCCTCATCTCTCTCCCCTCTTCTCTCTCTCCTCCTCTCTTCCCCCCTGCTGTTGAGTTGGGGATGGCATCAAACAGGAAATTAGAAATGCGTGCAACAAAAGTAAAACCGTTATAATGGGTGACTTCAATCTACATATCGATTGGGTGACTCAAATTGGCTGGGAAGAGGAATTGTTGGAATGTATGCGGGATAGTTTTCTAAACCAACATGTAGAGAACCAACGAGAGAGCAGGCTATTCTTGACTGGGCATTGAGTAATGAGGAATGGTTAGCTAGCAGTCTTGTTGTGCGTGGCCCCTTGGGCAAGAGTGACCATAATATGGTTGAGTTATTCATTAGGATGGAGAGTGACATTGTTAATTCAGAAACAAGGGCTCTGAACTTAATGGAAGGTAACTTTGAAAGTATGAGACGTGAATTGGCCAAGATAGATTGGCAATTAATACTTAAAGGGTTGACAGTGGATGAGCAATGGAAGGCATTTAAAGACTGCATGGATGAACTACAACAATTGTTCATCCCAGTTTGGCAAAATAATAAATCAGGGCAGGTAGTGCATCTGTGGATAACAAGGGAAATCAGGGAGAGCATCAAAACAAAAGATGAAGCATACAAATTAGCCTGAAAAATAAACCTACCAGAGGACTGGGAGACATTCAGGGAGAGTCCAGCAGTGGAGGGCAAGGACTTAATTAAGGAAAGGACAATAGATTGTGAATGAAAACTGGCAGGAGACATAACAACTGACTGCAAACGTTTTTATAGATATGTGAAGAGAAAAAGATTAGTTACAACAAATGTAGGTCCCTTGCAGTCAGAAACAGGTGAATTGATCATGGGGAACAAGGACGTGGCAGACCAATTGAATAACTACTTTGGTTCTGTCATCACTAAGGATTACATAAATAATCTGCCGGAAATAGCAGGGGACCAGGGTTCAAAAAAGTTGGAGGAACTGAGTGAAATCCAGGTTAGCGGGAAGTGGTGTTGGGTAAATTGAATGGTTTAATGGCCGATAAATCGCCAACACAGATAGGCTGCATCCCAGAGTACTTAAGGAAGTAGCCACATAAATAGTGGATGCATTAGTGATAATTTTTCAAAACTCTTTAGATTCTGGAATAGTTCCTGAGGATTGCAAGGTAGCTAATGTAACCTCACTTTTTTAAATGAGGGAGAGAGAAAACGGGGAATTACAGACCAGTCAATCTAACATCGATAGTGGGGAAACTGCTAGAGTCAGTTATTAAAGATGGGATAGCAGCGCATTTGGAAAGTGGTGAAATCATTGGACAAAGTCAGCATGGATTTACATAGAAACATAGAAACATAGAAAATAGGTGCAGGAGTAGGCCATTCGGCCCTTCGAGCCTGCACCGCCATTCAATGTGATCATGGCTGATCATCCAACTCAGTATCCCGTACCTGCCTTCTCTCCATACCCCCTGATCCCTTTAGCCACAAGTGCCACATCTAACGCCCTCTTAAATATAGCCAATGAACTGGCCTCAACTACCTTCTGTGGCAGAGAATTCCAGAGACTCACCACTCTCTGTGTAAAGAATGTTTTCCTCATTTCGGTCCTAAAGGAATTCCCGCTTATCCTTAGACTGTGACCCCTTGTTCTGGACTCCCCCAACATCGGGAACAATCTTCCAGCATCTAGCTTGTCCAACCCCTTAAGAATTTTGTAGGTTTCTATAAGATCCCCCCTCAATCTTCTAAATTCCATCGAGTACAAACCGAGTCTATCCAATCTTTCCTCATATGAAAGTCCTGACATCCCAGGAATCAGTCTGGTGAATCTTCTCTGTACCCCCTCTATGGCAAGGATGTCTTTCCTCAGATTTGGAGACCAAAACTGTACGCAGTACTCCAGGTGTGGCCTCACCAAAACCCTGTACAACTGCAGTAGAACCTCCCTGCTCCTATACTCAAATCCTTTTGCTATGAATGCTAACATACCATTCGCTTTCTTCACTGCTTGCTGCACCTGCATGCCTACTTTCAATGACTGGTGAACCATGACACCCAGGTCTCTTTGCATCTCTCGTTTCCCTAATCGGCCACCATTCAGATAATAGTCTACCCTCGTGTTTTTGCCACCAAAGTGGATAACCTCACAATCTTACGAATCTTATAGAATTTTTCGTGGATATAACACGTAGAGTGGATAAGGGAAAACCAGTGGATGTGTTATAATTGGACTTTCAGAAGGTTTTCGACCAGGTCCTACATGAGAGATTAGTATACAAACTTAAAACACACGGTATTGAGGGTTCAGTATTGATGTGGATAGAGAACTGGCTGGCAGACTGGAAGCAAAGGGTAGGACTAAACGGTTCGTTTTCAGAATGGCAGGTAGTGAGTAGTGGGGTACCGCAAGGCTCAATGCTGGGAGCCCAGCTATTCACAATATATATTAATGATTTGGACGAGGGAATTGAATGCAACATCTCCAAATTTGCGGATGACACGAAGCTGGGGGCCTGTGTTATGTGTGAGGAGGATGCTAGGAAGCTGCAAGGTGACTTGGATAGACTGGGTGAGTGGGCAAATGCATGGCAGTTGCAGTATAATGTAGATAAATGTGAGGTTTTCCACTTTGTTGGCAAAAACAGGAGGGTAGACTATTATCTGAATGGTGCCGATTAGGAAAAAGGGAGACAAAACGAGACCTGGGTGTCATGGTACATCAGTCATTGAAAGTAGGCATGCAGGTGCAGCAGGCAGTGAAGAAAGCGAATGGTATGTTAGCATTCATAGCGAAAGGATTTGAATATAGGAGCAGGGAGGTTCTACTGCAGTTGTACAGGGTTTTGGTGAGACCACACCTGGAGTATTGCGTACAGTTTTGGTCTCCAAATTTGAGGAAATACATTCTCGTCATAGAGGGGGTACAGAGAAGGTTCGCCAGACTGATTCCTGGGGTGTCAGGACTTTCATATGAGGAACGAATGGATAGACTCGGCTTGTACTCGCTAGAATTTAGAAGATTCAGGGAGGATCTTATAAAAACTTACAACATTCTTAAGGGGTTGGACAGTGTAGATGCAGGAAGATTGTTCCGATGTTGGAGAAATCGAGAACAAGGGGTCACAGTCTAAGGATAAGGAATTCCTCTAGGACCGAGATGAGCAAAACATTTTTCACACAGAGAGTGGTGAATCTGTGGAATTCTCTGCCACAGAAGGTAGTTGAGGCCAGTTCATTTGCTATACTTAAGAGGGAGTTAGATGTGGCCCTTGTGGCTATGGTGATCAGGGGGTATGGAGAGAAGGCAGGTACAGGATACTGAGTTGGATGGTCAGCCATGATCATATTGAATGGCGATGCTGACCCGTAGGGCTGAGTGGCCTACTCCTGCACCTATTTTCTATGTTTCTATGCCATTCGCTTTCCTCACTGCATACTGTACCTGCACGCTTACTTTCATTGACTGATGAACAAGGATGCCATTGTACTTCTCCCTTTCCCAACTTGGCCCCATTTAGATAGTAATCTGTCGTCCTGTTTTTGCGACCAAAGTGGACAACGTCACATTTATCCATCTGCATCTGCCAAACATCTGCCCATGTTATTGGTCCATGGTTTTTCAGATCTATTCCAGGCAAGCAGGAAGTGAATGGTTCCCGGGGTCAGCGGGAGTGTGGGGTTGAGGTCACAGTCAGTTAATCAAAGGGCGATCATATTGAGTGGTGAAGCAGAATGCAGATGGAGGGCATTATATTCCGAAGTGACGTGTTCAACTGTCCAGTCCACCTTCAAACTGGGCACCAGAAGCCCTGAGAGGGTCCCTGGAATTTGGCATTGCCTTGCTGAGTGAAACGGATGGAAGGAAATCAGATAAACAACATGATTTGGAGAGTAAAATATCTTAAAGAAGCCCCCATCGTCCCTGTAACGAGCGTTGGCATCCCTGACCATGGTCTTCTTGGACTGAATGGAGATCTTGGACGCTTGTACTCAGGATTCGGTATCAAGTTGTATCACTCTGTCTCTCTGTTGCATCTTCCGGGTTTGTGTTTAACATTATCCCCACCTCCTCTGAAGAAGGGTCTCGACCCGAAACGTCGCCTATCTCCTTCGCTCCTTAGATGCTGCTGCACCCGCTGAGTTTCTCCAGCTTTTTGTGTGACCCTCACACCAATTGGCGTCTTTCCTGTCAGCCCCGCTGAGTTACACCAGCGTTTTGTGTTTTACCTTCAGCACAGGCACAGCCCACAATCGGCCAAACCTGCCAAATACTTGCCGAATGGTGAAAGGCTTGGATAGAGTGGATGTGGAGAGGATGTTTCCACTAGTGGGAGAGTCCAGGACCAGAGGGCACAGTCTCAGAATTGAATGACGTTCCTTCAGGAAGATGAGGAGGAATATCTCCAGTCAGAGGGTGGTGAATCTGTGGATTCATTGCCACAGACGGCTGTGGAGGCCAAGTCAGAGGATATTTTTAAGACAGAAATAGGGTCCGAAGGAACTGCAGATGCCGGTTTTAGAAGGGGGGGAGGGGGGGGGGGAGAGAGAGAGAGAGAAGGGGGGGAGAGAGAGGAGAGAGGGATACCGTCTGCAACCAATCCAAATATCTACCCGTCTCTTCCATTTAGAGGTAGCCTCTTGAAGTAACTACAAATTAGTCAGGCACGTACCGTGAGTAATTACTCAGGGTAGGCACTCAGTCCGCTTTAAAAATGTATATAAACCGCGCATGCGCAGATTGTTCTCCCCGTTAAATTAAAAAACAGTGACATTTCAATTTGCCCAAGGCTTGCTAGTCCTAGACCAATTGGGGGAACAGTTCCTTTCACAGCGTGCGGAGAGTCTGTGCCAGTGGTAAAGTTGTGGGGAGGGCATGAGTGTTGAGAAGGAGGGTGTCGGGGCTATTGCCAGTAACTCACTCACCCACCGCTACCGCAGCTCTCCGGGCGCGAAGCCACGCAGTGTAGCTGGAGGTAGAAGCAGATCGGGGAGCTACGAGCGGCCACCGGGACCCGAAAGCAGAAGTGGCCGCCACTTCAGCACCTTCTGCCGGCCCGCTCACCTTTGGCAGCGCTCTCCGTCGGAACACCTGTCACCTGCCGTTCGCCGACTTTGCTCATGTCAGCAGCTTCCTGCAAATCCTTAAATTCCCACTGCCGAGTAACCTCAATCGCGCTGTCGGAATTTAAGGACATGAGTGAGGCCAGCGAGCGGCAGGAGAGAGGTTTTTAGACGGAGAGCTGCCAGAGGTGAGCGGGGACCGGCAGAAGGAGCTAAGGTGGCGGCTGGTTCCGCTGTCTGGCCCGGCGGCCGCTCAGCCACCCGAGCTACTTCTCTCCCCCCCCCCCCCCGGCCTCAATGCGGTGTCATTGCACGCCCCCGTGCAAGGAGCGTCGCAAGTGGCATTATCCCAATCCCCTCATTCATAACATTCGAGCCCTTCCTGCAACTTTAACCCGGGCCAAACTCCCCAAACGCTGTGAAAGGAGCTCTCCCCCCACCCCCACACCCCGGGAAATACACTATTTAAAAACATAAACACAAAATGTACTTACCACATTATTGGTACACGAGCTCCATTCTTCTCTCTTTGTTACCTAACATACACTTAAAATATTGACAATCCATATTTGAAATCCCCGCCAAGAATCAGTAGACTGATGCGCATGCGCACTACAGCAAAGGCAGAGTTTCTGCAGCCTTCAGCCCCGCTTGAAAGTGACGGCTTCAGGCAGCGCTGACGGCACGTGGGCTGCACAGACCTTCCCGTGTTACAAGCGCTGCGGATGAAAGGCACGGAGAATTATGCCTACCAAAGAGATCGATCTCTTACATAGGCATAAATCTCCCATGCCTTTATTATTTATATTTAGTTATTACTATGTTATAATTTTAGTCAGGGTAGGCAGTGCCTACCTTGCCTACCCTGACGGCACGTGCCTGGTACACACACACACACACACACACACACACACACACACACACACACACACACACACACACACACACACACACACACACACACACACACACACACACACACACACACGCGCTACCCGCTGCGCCACCGTGCCGCCCTAGATGCTAAGCCTGAATCCACACAGACATTAACTTTGAATAGAAGGGAAACAAAAACACCTGTAGATTTGAAGCCGAACACAATGTGGTTTTATTGAAAGCATCGTAAATGCAGCTCATGAAAGCAGCAAAAGCATTTAAAACAGGTTATTCTGGAAGTACATTGGATATCTAAAGCAGGTACAGATAATAAGATTATGTGATAGGAGCAGAATTAGGCCATTCGGCCCATCAAGTCTACTCCACCATTCAATCATGGCTGGTCTTTCTCCCCCTCCTAACCCCATTCCCCTGTCTTCTCCCCATAACCCCGGACACCCGGACTAATCTAGAATCTAAAGTGCCCTACATAATAGACAATAGGTCTATTCGGCCATTCGGCCCTTCGAGCCGGCACCGCTCAAACATTCCATAATGTTTTGGAGAAAGACCCATAATTTATTTATTTGCCTCTGTACTCCACAATTTGAGATTTTTGTCATAGAAAAAAAATCACATGTGGTTAAATTGCACTTTGTCAGATTTTAATAAAGGCCATTTTTATACATTTTAGTTTCACCATGTAGAAATTACAGCAGTGTTTATACATAGTCCCCCCATTCCAGGGCACCATAATGTTTGGGACGCAGCAATGTCATGTAAATGAAAGTAGTCATGTTTAGTATTTTGTTGCATATCCTTTGCATGCAATGACTGCTTGAAGTCTGCGATTCATGGACATCACCAGTTGCTGGGTGTCTTCTCTGGTGATGCTCTGCCAGGCCTGTATTGCAGCCATCTTTAGCTTATGCTTGTTTTGGGGGCTAGTCCCCTTCAGTTTTCTCTTCAGCATATAAAAGGCATGCTCAATTGGGTTCAGATTGGGTGATTGACTTGGCCACTCAAGAATTTACAATTTTTTAGCTTTGAAAAACTCCTTTGTTGCTTTAGCAGTATGTTTGGGATCATTGTCTTGCTGTGGAATGAACCGCCGGCCAATGGGTTTTGAGGCATTTGTTTGAACTTGAGCAGATAGGATGTGTCTATACACTTCAGAATTCATTATGCTACTACCATCAGCAGTTGTATCATCAATGAAGATAAGTGAGCCAGTACCTTCAGCAGCCATACATGCCCAGGCCATAACACCCCCACCACCGTGTTTCACAGATGAGGTGGTATGCTTGGCATCTTGGACAGTTCCTTCTCTCCTCCATACTTTGCTCTTGCCATCACTCTGATATAAGTTAATCTTTGTCTCATTTATCCACAAGACCGTTTTCCAGAACTGTGGTTGCTCTTTTAAGTAGTTCTTGGCAAACTGTAACCTGGCCATCCTATTTTTGCAGCAAACCAGTGGTTTGCATCTTGCAGTGCAGCCACTGTATTTCTGTTCATGAAGTCTTCTGCGGACAGTGGTCATTGACAAATCCACACCTGACTCCTGAAGAGTGTTTCTGATCTGTCGGCCAGATTTATCTTTATTATAGTGAGAATTATTCTGTCATCAGCTGTGGAGGTCTTCCTTGGCCTGTCAGTCCCTTTGAAATTAGTGACCTCACCAGTGGTCTCTTTCTTCTTAATGATGTTCCAAACAGTTGATTTTGGTAAGCATAAGGTTTGGCTGATGTCTCTAACAGTTTTATTCTTGTTTCTCAGTCTCATAATGGCTTCTTTGACTTTCATTGGCACAACTCTGGTCCTCATGTTAATAAACAGCAATAAAAGTTTCCAAAGGTGATGGAAAGACTGGAGGAAAGACTAGGCGCTGAGAGCTCTCTTATACCTGCATTAAGGAGGCAAGTAAACACACCTGAGCAATTACAAACACCTGTGAAGCCATGTGTCCCAAACATTATGGTGCCCTGAAATGGGGGGACTATGTATAAACACGGCTGTAATTTCTACATGGTGAAACCAAAATGTATTACATAGAAACATAGAAACATTAAAAAATACCCTTTATTAAAATCTGACAATGTGCACTTTAACCACATGTGATTCTTTTCTATTACAAATCTCAAATTGTGGAGTACAGAGGCAAATAAATAAATGATGGGTCTTTGTCCCAAACATTATGGAGGACACAGTATGTGCCAATGTGAAAGCCTCTTAAACACCTCTATCCCATCCACTTCCACCACTGCCTGGGCGGCTCAGCGGTAGAGTTGCTGCCTCACAGCATCAGAGACCCGGGTTCAATCCTGACCTCGGGTGGTGTCGTTGGTTGGCACAGACTCGGTGGGCCGAAGGGCCTGTTTTCACGCTGTATCTCTAAACTAGACTCAATTACCGAATGAATCAGTGAGCAGTGTAGGGGTTTGAGTTTAGTTTATTGCCTCGTGTACCGAGGTAGTGTGAAAAGCTATTGTTGCGTGAGTAGCAAAAGGATTTGAGTACAAGAGCAGGGAGTTTCTACTGCAGTTATACAGGGTCTTGGTGAGGCCACACCTGGAGTATTGCGTACAGTTTTGGTCTCCGAATCTGAGGAAGGACATTCTTGCCATAGAAGGAGTACAGAGAAGGTTCACCAGACTGATTCCTGGAATGGCAGGTCTTGCATATGATGAAAGACTGGATAGGCTCGGCTTGTACTCACTGGAATTTAGAAGATTGAGGGGCGATCTTATAGAGACTTACCAAATTCTTAAAGGGTTGGACAGGCTAGAAGCAGGAAGATTGTTCCCGATGTTGGGGAGGTCCAGAACAAGGGGTCACAGTTTTAGGATAAGAGGGAAGTATTTTCGGACCGAGATAAGAAAATCATTTTTTACACAGAGAGTGGTGAATCTGTGGAATTCTCTGCCACAGAATGTAGTTGAGGCCAGTTCATTGGCTATATTTAAGAGGGCGTTAGATGTGGCCCTTGTGGCTAAAGGGATCAGGGGTTATGGAGAGAAGGCAGGTACAGGATACTGAGTTGGATGATCAGCCATGATCATATTGAATGGCGGTGCAGGCTCGAAGGGCCGAATGGCCTACTCCTGCACCTATTTTCTATGTTTCTCTGTTTGTATCCAGTCAGCGGAAAGATTCAGCGGGGTGACGGTGTAAAGGTTTATAACATCACGAGGGGTGTAGGTAAGGGGGGTGTATGCATCAGTGCGGTGTTGTACACATACAATGGAAAACTTGCAACAGCAGCAGCAGCAGCAGCAATACAGGCACATGGACTCGACAACACACTAAACATGAATTGGAGACTCATTCTGCAGGATAGTAAAAAAGAAAACAATGCATTAGTGTAAACAACCACGAGAAAGCAATCCATGGTCTATAGTGTTCTGTTGATAGACACAAAAAACGGGGGAGGGGGAGGGAGAGGGAGGGGGGAAGGAAGGGGTGGGAAGGGGGTTGGAGGGGGGGAATTCGAGGAGGAGGAAGAGAGGGGTTTGTGAGGTGGAGATGGAGTGGGGAGGGGGAAAGAGTGGGGGGAGGGAGTGGGAGGGGGGAAGTGGGAGTGGGAGTGGGAGGGGGAGAGAGTGGGTTTAACTGGGGGAAGGGGTGGGCTAAACGGGCATCTGTATTTCCACGTATCTCCTCTCCACAGGTCCCACGGCGCTAGCACATTCTATGGTCTCATATGTTTGTTTTAGGGATCATCCAGGCCAAGTAAGCGATGACGAGGATGTGGATGCACAGAATTACTGCGCACGTTGCAGCACTGTGTTGGTCCACATTCCCAACTCCCTGCTCCCTGACCAGTAGAATTCCAACAGCACATTGTTGTCCTACATTCCCAGTTCCTGGCCGGGATCTGCCAGCTTGCAAGGTTCTCTCGATCCACTCCCATTCCTCCAAAACGTTGAGATGTTCTGGGTCCGACCAGCCGTCCCTCTCCGCCCACAGGTAGTTCTCCGCTCTCCGTTTTACTACCTTGCTGGCCAGCTCTGCCTACTTCTCCACGTCGGCTGGGCTGAAACACTCCGCAGAGACACGTCGCTGCACTTGTTCCAAAGTCCAGTTGTAGCCTCTCATGATTCTATACACCTCTACAAGATCCTGTGCACAGATGCGGTGTAGACAGAGGAATTGGGAGTAGGGGATAGGGTATTTGCAGGAAGCTGGGTGGAAAGAAGTGTAGTCAAGATAGCTATAGGAGACAGTAGGTTTGTTGTAATGTCGGTCAATAGTCTGTCTCCTGTGATGGAGACGGTGAGATCCAGAAACGGTAGGGAGATGTCGGAGATGGTCCAAGTGAATTTCAGTGCAGGATGGAATTTCAGTGCAGATTGTTCGACGAAACCCTACAAAGAGGCAGGAGTTTATTCGGCAGGAGTCGTTACACATGTCAGCAACCTAGCAAAGAGTCCAGCTCAATGCCTTTATTCGTAATGCCTTTTATACTTTTAAGGCTACCATTTATGTCTCCCACATTACCCAATTAAGCAGCAACAGACACGTACGCAATGGTCAAGATAACAGGCACGTACACATGGGGAGATGTTATTTAGTGGAACAATACTAGGGCTAAGACAGGTCCATTCCTCACACTTTCGGGCACGGCGGTTTGTATATTCTGGTCGCCAGTCATTTCAGTCAGACGGGTGCGGGGAACACCAAAGTCACCAATATGCAACAACAGCAGGACAATGTGTACAGTGGCTTTCATACCCCTTGAACTTTTCCACATTTTGTCACGTTACAACCACAAACGTAAATGTATTTTATTGGGATTTTATGTGATAGACCAACACAAAGTGGCGCAGAATTGTGAAGTGGAAGGAAAATGATATATGGTTTTCAAATTTTTTCACAGATAAAAAAACTGAAAAGTGTGGCATGCAAAATTGTTCAACCCCTTTTACTCTGATACCCCTAAAAAAAAATCCAGTCCAACCAATTGCCTTGGAAGTCACCTAATTAGTAACTAGAGTCCACTTGTGTGTAATCTAATCTCAGTATAAATACAGCTGTTCTGTGAAGGCCTCAGAGGTTTGTTAGAGAACATTAGTGAACAAATAGCATCATGAAGCCCAAGGAACACACCAGACAGGTCAGGGATAATGTTGTGGAGAAGGTTAAAGCAGGGTGTTTATTCTTTGGAGCGCAGTAGGTTAAGGGGGGAATTGATTGAGGTCTTTAAAATAATGAAAGGGATAGACAGAGTTAACGTGGATAAGCTTTTCCCATTGAGGGTAGGGAAGATTCAAACAAGAGGGCATGACATGAGAATTAAGGGACAGAAGTTTAGGGGTAACATGAGGGGGAACTTCTTTACTCAGAGAGTGGTGGCTGTGTGGAATGATCTTCCAGCAGAAGTGGTAGAGGCAGGATCGATTGTAACATTTAAAAGTAAAGTGGATAGGTATATGGACGGGAAGGGAATTGAGGGGTATGGTCTGAGTGCAGGTAGATGGGACTAGGGGGAAATAAATGGTCGGCACGGACTGGAAGGGCCGAGAAGGCCTGTTTCCGTGCTGTAATTGTTATATGGTTATATGGTTAGGTTATAAAAATATATCCCAAGCTTTGAACATGTTCAATCCATCATCCGAAAATGGAAAGAGTATGGCACAACTGCAAACCTATCAAGACATGGCCGTCCACCTAAACTGACAGGCCGGGCATTGATCAGAGAAGCAGCCAAGAGGCCCATGGTAAATCTGGAGGAGCTGCAGAGATCCACAGCTCAGGTGGGAGAATCTGTCCACAGGACAACAATTAGTCTTGCACTCCACAAATTGGGCCTTTATGGAAGAGTGGCAAGAAGAAAGCCATTGTTGAAACAAAGCCATAAGAAGTCACGTTTGCAGTTTGCCACAAGCCATGTGGGGGACATTGCAAACATGTGGAGGAAGGTGCTCTGGTCTGATGAGACCAAAATTGAAGTTTTTGGCCTAAATGCAAAACGCAATGTGTGGCGGAAAACTAACACTGCACATCACCCAGAACACACCATCCCCACTGTGAAACATGGTGGTGGCAGCATCATGCTGTGGGGATGCTTTTCTTCAGCAGGGACAGGGAAGCTGGTCAGAGTTGATGGGAAGATGGATGGAGCCAAATACAGGGCAATCTTGGAAGAAAACCTGTTAGAATCCGCAAACGACGAGACTGGGGCGGAGGTTCACCTTCCAACAGGACAACGACCCTAACCATACAGGCAGAGCTACAATGGAATGGTTTGGATCGAAGCATATTCATGTGTTAGAATGGCCCAGTCAAAGTCCAGACCTAAATCCAATTGAGAATCTCTGGCAAGAATATGTGGCCCCTGGTTCTGGACTCCCCCAACATCGGGAACATGTTTCCGGCCTCTAGCGTGTCCAAACCCTTAAGAATCTTATATGTTTCAATAAGATCCCCTCTCATCCTAAATTCCAGAGTGTACAAGCCCAGCCGCTCCATTCTCTCAGTATTTGACAGTCCCGCCATCCCGGGAATTAACCTTGTAAACCTACGCTGCACTCCCTCAACAGCAAGAATGTCCTTCCTCAAATCTGGAGACCAAAACTGGACACAATACTCCAGGTGTGGTCTCACTAGGGCCCTGTACAACTGCAGAAGGACCTCTTTGCTCCTATACTCGACTCCTCTTGTTATGAAGGCCAACATACCATTGGCTTTCTTCACTGCCTGCTGCACCTGCATATTTACTTTCATAGACTGACGAACAAGGACCCCCCAGATCCCATTGTACTTCCCCTTTTCCCACCTTGACATCATTTAGATAATAATCTGCCTTCCTGTTTTTGCTACCAAAGTGGATAACCTCACATTTATCCAGAACAGCCAACATATAAGATTATTAAGGGATTGGACACGCTAGAGGCAGGAAACATGTTCTCAGCGTTGGGGGAGTCCAGAACCAGGGCCCACAGTTTAAGAATAAGTCTATTAGATAGCAGAGCCAGGGGATATGGGGAGAAGGCAGGAACGGGTACTGATTGGGGATGATCAGCCATGATCATATTGAATGGTGGTGCTGGCTCGAAGGGCTGAATGATTTACTCCTGCACCTAATGTCTATTGTCTAATAAAGGGTGGGCCATTTAGAACGGAGATGAGGAAAAACGTTTTCACCCAGAGAGTTGTGAATCTGTGGAATTCTCTGCCACAATAGGTGGTGGAGGCCAATTCACTGGATGCTCTGAAGAGAGAGTTAAATGGAGCTCTTAAAGATAGCTGAGCAGGGGATATGGGGAGAAGGCAGGAACGGGGTACTGATTGGGGATGATCAGCCATGATCACATTGAATGGCGGTGCTGGCTCGAAGGGCCGAATGGCCTACTCCTGACCTATTGTCTATTTAAGAAACAGTTAGACAGGTACGTCTGAAGAAGGGTTTCGGCCCGAAACGTTGCCTATTTCCTTCGGTCCTTTAATGCTGCTGCACCCGCTGAGTTTCTCCAGCACTTTTGTCCACCTTCAGGAACATGGATAGGACAGGTTTGGAGGGATGTGGATCAAAGGCGGGCAGGTGGGACTGGTGCAGATGGGACATGTTGGCCGGTGCGGGGAAAGTCGGTCCGGAGGGGCTGTTTACACGCTGTATCAACGCTACCTCGGCAAGAGACTCTATGAATCTGCAGTTCCTTCCCGCAGATCCCAAACCCCTGAGTTTCGCGACGTCAAACGAAACCGAAAGTGGGAAATGATTCAAATGGGGGCGTCACCAAGACAGGCAGATAAATAAACTGTGTCCAGTTTCCTGTTGTGATTTCAAGCTTCTGGTCGCGTCTGTCTCTCTGTCTCTCTCTCTGCTGATCAGACCAGCAGATCGGACGAGATGGGTTGCTGTGGGAGCAGGGAAAACGACTCGGATGAGGACGGGTTCACGTCGGTGCGAGTGGAGAGCTATCCAGCGCCACCGAGCTGGGTCAACGGCGGCTCCGCTTCGAGAAACTCCAGCGCTTCTCGTCTGCCCAAGTCGACGCCGAGCCAGGTCAATGTGGGTCCAAGCCGGGTCAATGTGGGTCCGAGCTGGGTCAATGTGGGTCCGAGCCGGGTCAATGTGGGTCCGAGCCGGGTCAATGTGGGTCCAAGCCGGGTCAATGTGGGTCCGAGCCGGGTCAATGTGGGTCCGAGCCGGGTCAATGTGCGTCCATGCCGGGTCAATGTGGGTCCGATCCGGGTCAATGTGGTCCCTAATGCTCCCGTAACCAGATGCTGTTGGCCAGAGTAGTTTTGGACAACTCTTCCATCTGGGTTCAGATACCTCCAGTCCAGTCCTACTACCCGCAGCCCCCCGAGGACCGCGACGAGGTGGAGTCCATCGGCTACAGCTCCCAGCACAACGCGGAGAGGCACTTCTTCCAAATCTTCTTCTCAGTCCTGGACCAGGTCCCCGGGCACAAGGGGATCTTCGCGCGGTGGAAGAAGGGGGCGCAGAGGGCGGAGAGCGAGAACGTCGCCGGGAGGACCAACATGAGCAAGGTGTGGAACGAGCCGGCCGGTTATGTGAAGAACTTGCAGCGAGTCAAGATGCTGGTCCACAACAAGGGGTTCCGGGAGTCGGACCGGGCCAAGCTGGCCGAGTGGTCGGCCAAGGTGGTGAGGAGGAGGGCCGCACAGTACAACAAAGCCGCAACTCAGGGCAAAGGAGACTCCAAACACCTCAAGGTGCTGGAGGAGTGGAGAGGGGTGAACTCGACCATCCAGAACCTCCTCTGAGAGAGGTGGCAGCCTGGTGGCCTCCTGTCCTGGACATGTTTTGAAACCCAACCCCCTTTCCTGAGCCCGAAGTCCAAAGAAAGTTTCTGACCCTGAACGTCACCCATCCACCCACCCATCTGTCCATCCATCCATCAATCCATCTGTCCACCCACCCATCCATCCATGCATCCATCCATGCATCCATCCATCCATCCATCCATCCATCCATCCATCCATCCATCCATCCATCCATCCATCCATCCATGTTCTCCACAGATGCTTCCTGCGCCTGTTGACTTACTCCAGTGCTTTTGCGTTTATCTTCGGTGGACACCAGCATCTGCAGCTTCCTCCTTCATCTGCTTTCTGAGCCAACCCTCCCCCCAGATTACTCTTGTCCATTCCCCAAACACAGATTGCCTCTGAAGAGGGCGAATGGTCAGATCTAGACTTGGTCTCAACAAGAGATGCTTCTCTGGGGAAGGGTCCCCGAGAGGGTCGCATATCGATTTCCACCCCTTCCTCAGATGCTGCCTGACCAGCTGAGTTCCCCCAGCACTTTTGGAGTTGTCCTGGAGATCCCAGCATCTGCTGTTCCTTGGGCCTCCGTGAGATTGTCCTGGAGTTATCTTGAGGGGTAAGGACCGGTTGTCTGATTGGGACTCTGCACTTTCAGGGGTTTCAACCTGACCTACCTGGGACGTCCCGAACATGGAAATGAACCGGCCACTGCCCTCGAAGTCTCCCCGGGGCCGGGAAAGTCCTGGTGGACCTCCATTGCGTTTGGAGGTGTTGGTCGGACCCACTACTTCCTTGTCCCATGTCCCGCCATCTACTGGCCACAGACGTAAGGTTTCGGTCGCTGTCGAGATGGGATTGGCCATGAATCCCCCGGGATTCAGAGCGAGGTGCGGGAAGGGAGGTCCACATCTGAAAGTCCACGAGTGCCCTCCATTCTACGAACCCCTGGCACTGGGGCAGATTACCACGGGGCCACACACATTGGACATGAACCGAACATGAGCTGAAAGAGCTGCCGATGAAGAAAGACACAAAAGGCTGGAGTAACTGAGCGGGACAAGCAGCATCTCTGGGGAGAAGAAGTCTCCCATTCCTTGTCCCCAGAGATCCGGTATTTTGTATCTACCTTCATTCTCAACTGAACTGAACTGTGTGACACTGTGTTTGTGAACCTAAAGATGACACCACAGAATAGCCGGGTTTATTGTGAACTGTCGGTACACTGGGATCCAACTCTCTCTCTGAAAATGTGAAGAACTGATTGCAGTCCCTTTCTCCACACATTCCTCCCATCCGTCCCCCAGACTAGGATTTGCCTTCCATGATATCTGAGATGTCTTTTGTTTTTTTCCAGGGAGCATGGCTTCCCCTTTACCTAGTTTATGGAGAACTCTCTATCTCCAAAATGTATACATCTCTGTCTCACTCTGTCTCACTCTGTCTCACTCTGTCTCTCTCTGCCTCTCTCTGTCTCTCTCTCTCTCTCTGTCTCTCTCCCTGTCTCTCTCCCTGTCTCTCTCCCTGTCTCTCTCTCCCTCTGTCTCTCTCTCTCTCTCTCTCTGTCTGTCTCTCTCACTCTGTCTCTGTGTCTCTCCCTGTCTCTCTCTCTCTCTGTCTATCTCTCTCCCTCTCTGTCTCCCTCTCTCCCTGTCTCTCCCTCTCTCCCTGTCTCTCTCTCTCTATCTCTCTCTCTCTCCCTCATTCCCTCCGTCCCTAGTTTATTGACCAATCGCACCTTAGTTTATCAACCTCTTTCTCTCCCTAATTTATGGAAACCCCTCTCTCCTGAGTTTACAGGTCCATCTCTCCCCCTACGTCATGCTACCCTCTCTATCTCCCAAGTTTATCGACCCATCTCTCCTTCGTATGTGAGCCCCCCTCTCTCCCTAGTTAATGGTACCGCCCCCCCAACCCCCGCTCTCCAAAGTTGAGAGAAGACCCCTCTCGCTCACATTTACAAACCCCTCCCGCATAGTTGTGGATTCACAGTGTGGAAACAGGCCCTTCGGCCCAACTTGTCCACACCAGCCCAACATGTCCCATCTACACTAGTCCCACCAGCCTGCATTTGGCCCATATCCCTCCAAACCTGCCCCATAAGAGCTCTTAAAGATAGCGGAGTCAAGGGATATGGGGAGAAGGCAGGAACTGGTGGATGATCAGCCAGGATCATCTTGAATGGCTCGAAGGGCCTCCTGCACTTGTTTTTCTATGTTTGTTTGAAAAGAATCTCAAAGTTCAGGTTGGACTTGCAATGTTAAGTTTTCAGGCTAAGTGGTGGGGCAATTAAATCATGAATTGCCCAACCCTTGCCTGGCAAAGGAATCTCGTTAAACATAATATTGACATTTGTTTGTGTTCTATTGTCCTGCACCTATTGTCTATTATTTATCCATGTACCTGTCTAACTGTTTATTACATTTTTTAAGTTTTAAAATAGACTTTATTCAGATAATAAGTATATACAATACTTGAACTGTGCAAAACATTCATCCGACATTTTCGGAGGCTACACAAATTATTCAAAACAGTCTACATACATTGCTCGAATTTCTCAAATGTATCCGCCACCCGTGCCACTCATGTGGTCCACTGCCGTGGAATCCCTTCCCTTATTTTTGAGGGGCGCCTCCACCACACCCTGATCCCCCCCATGTCCAGCAACGGAAGGACCCTAGACTGTGGCCCTCTCCCACCGAGCCTTGGTGTTGGTTGCACCGAGCTACAGCGCGTCCCTCAGCACGTACTCCTGCAGTCTGCAGCGGGCCAGTCGGCAACATTCCCCGACGGACATCTCGCTCTGCCGGGTGGTGAACAACGCTCGGGCAGACCAGAGAGCGTCTTTCACCAAGTTGATGACCCTCCAGCAGCACTCGATGTCAGTCTCTGAAAGCTTCCCTGGGAACAGTCTGTAAAATGTTGGAATGGTCCCAGCCTCAACTACCTCCTCTGGCAGCTCGTTACATACACCCACCACCCTTTGTGTGAAAATGTTACTCCTCAGGTTCCTATCAAACCCTCCCATCCTCAGCTTAAACCCATGTCCCCTGGTTCTCGATTCCCCTACTATGGGTAAAAGACTGTGCATTTACCCGATCTATTCCCCTCATGATCTTATAGACCTCTACAAGATCCTCCTGCACATTAAAAGATAAAGTCCAAGCCTACTCAACCTCCCCTCTGTAGCTCAGGCCCTCGGGTCCTGGCAACATCCTTGTAAATCTTCCCAGCTTGAGAACATCATTCCCACAACAGGGTGACCAAAACTGTGCACAATACTCTAAATGTGAATCCACTCGATACTCTGAGTGACGAAGGCCAATGTGTCGAAGGCCTTCTCGACCACACTATTTACCTGTGTCGGCACTTTCAAGGACTCTTGCACCTGCATTCCTAGATCCCTCTGCTCTACAATGCTCCCCAGAGCCTCACCGTTCACTGTGTAGGTTCGGCTCTGGTTAGACTTTCCAAAAATGCAACACTTCACATTTCTCTACATTAAACTTCACCAACCATTCCTCTCTCTGCCCAACCGATCAATATCCTACTGCAAGTTTTGAAAGCCATCCTCACCATTCACACCATGCTTTGCTGTCACTTTAGTGTAATCTGCAAGCTTACTAATCAAGTCTTGTCCGCTTCCCTCAATGGGGTCCGAGATCCCTCTTCATCAGCTCATATGGGATAGGAGCAGAATTAGGCCATTCAGCCCATCGTCCTCTCCGCCATTCAATCGTGGCTGATCTATCTCTCCCTCCCATTCTCCTGCCTTCTCCCCATAACCCCTGACACCCGCACTAATCAAGAATCTATCTGTATCTCTGCCTTAAAAATATCCACTGACTTGGCCTCCACACACAGCCTTCTGTGGCAAAGAATCCCACAGATTCAACAGCCTCTAACGGAAGAAATTCCTCCTCACCTCTATCCTAAAGGAAATTCATTTAATTCTGAGGCTGTAACCTCTGGTCCTGGACTCTCCCACTAGTGGAAACGTCCTCTCCACATCCACTCTATCCAGGCCTTTCACTATCCGGTAAGTTTCTTAACCTCAGCTTCCAACATCTGTAGTTGTCTGTATCTCCATGAATCTCCATGATTTTACAAGACGTTCCATATTTTTGATAGTGTGTTTTAGAAGTCGGGTCAGCTTGTTGCCTGTGAAAACTGCCTCGATTCTCCTCCAAGGAGCGGGAATCACTGAGTGTGTAAGTTCAGGTATCAACCTTTTGTGCCGATCTACCTTGAATTGTCATTATTGTGCTGCTGTTTTATATCCATTCAAATAAACCATGCTCTAAATTCATTCCGAATTTAATCTAGAAATTCAACACATTTTATGTGCGGGGGTCGCTGGTCGGTGTGGACTTGGTGAGCGGGCGGCAGGGCCTGTTTCCGCGCTGTATTGCCAAACTTTAGACATAGAGGGAGGGAGACAGGCAGACAGAAAATAACAGGGTTTCGACCCGAAACGTCACCTACTCCTTTTCTCCAGAAATGCTGCCCGACCCGCTGAGTTACTCCAGCTTTTTTTGTCTATGATAGATAGATGGAGAGGCAGACAAACAGCCCAGACAATCACGCAAACCGACCTCCCTTCCATTGACTCCATCTACACTTCGTCTACGCCCAACACCTCCGCTCGGTCCGCAATAACCAACCCGACCTCCCGGTGGCTCAGCACTTCAACTCCCCCTCCCATTCCGTATCCGACCTCTCTGTCCTGGGCCTACTCCACGGCCAGAGTGAGCAACACCGCAAATTGGAGGAGCAGCACCTCATATTCCGCTTGGGGAGTCTGCATCCTCTTGGCATCAACATCAAATTCTCTCAATTCTGTTAACCCTTGCTGTCTCCTCCCCTTCCCACCTCTCCCTCAGCCCTCGAGCTCTTCCTCCTCCTCCTCCTTTTTCCTTTCTTCCCCCCCGCCTCCCCCCACCTCCCCCCACCCCCCATCAGTCTGAAGAAGGTTTCGGCCCGAAACGTCGCCTATCTCCTTCGCTCCATGGATGCTGGTGCACCCGCTGAGTTTCTCCAGCATTTTGTGTACCCCTCGATTCTCCAGCATCTGCAGTTCCTTATTTTACACCTCACGCTGCCTCGGCAAGACCAGCAGCATAATCAAGGACCACTTGCACCCCGGCAACTCCATCTTCTTCCCTCTCCCATCGGGCAAGAGGTTCAGAAGTCTGAAAGCCCTCCAGATTCAGGGACAGTTTCTTCCCAGCTGTTATCAGGCAACTGAACCATCCTACCACACCCAGAGAGCGGTCCTGAACCACTATCTACCTCATTGGTGACCCTCGGACTGTCCTTGATCGGACTCTACTGGACTCTATCTTGCACTAAACGATATTCCCTTTACCATGTATCTGTACACAGTGAATGCCTCATGTATAGACTATCCACTGCTGGTTAGCATGTGACAAAAAGCTTTTCACCACGTTGGTACACAGGATAATAAACTAAGCTAAACTAACCTGGGTGACACGGTGGCACAGCGGTAGAGTTGCTGCCTCACAGCGCCAGAGATCCAGGTTCGATCCCGACCACGGGTGCTGTCTGTACGGAGTTTGTACGTTCTCCCCGTGACCTGTGCGAGTTTACTCAGATCTCCGGTTTCCTCCCACACTCCAAAGACCTGCAGGTTTGTCGGTTAATTGGTTTGGTATAAATATGTAACGCTTCTACATGAGCTGCGCCCCAGCTTCGTCAACTTTAATTCCCTTATAGGTGTTAGTTAGCCCTTAATTTAAGTATTGATGCACTCTTTCAATTTGGACAATAGGGCACCTTCAATTTCAATATTAAATGGTAAACCTTACTATAGAAACAGTTCAAATAAATCAACTGACAACTATGTTCCAATGAATTCCCTTCACATTTATTCTATTAATTAACAATAAAAATATGTTGGTCAGGGAAATACAAAATAGAATATCAATAACGAAGAATATGGTGTTTTACTGGTGTTTCTTACACAGATATTCAACCAACACCACTCAATAAATTTATCTTTTTATAGTACCTTTAGTATTAATCACTATGTGGGCCCACACACTCACTCACTCACACAAGCCGGCAACATGAAAACCAAACAAGAATAACCCCACGTTACAGGCCTGGTCGAAGCTGGAGAGCGTCGAGGCCAAATACAGTTGAAGCCGACAAGTGCGCAGTGCAGAAGCTCACAAGATGCGGGCGAATGGCCAGTTGGCTGACCAGAGAGGACCCCATGTGGCAGAAGTCTTCCTTGTACCTCGGTGTCTCCCGGGCTCAGCTAACCGTTGTTCCCACTCTCCCCGTAATCACAAAGTCCAGGCAGCGACAGTCTTTATTAAAGTCTTAATCTTACCTCGCCACGAGGAAATATATTTAAGCTGTTTACTGACCGAGTAGGACAGTCAAAACTTAGTTTTCTCAGTCTCTGTTCTCCACATGTCTCTCTCTCTCCTCCTGCCCAGGACTTCTTCTGTCCTTCTTCTCCTCACCAAATCACCCACAATTTCTAAGCTCCGGTCCCCAACCAATCACCACACGGGAAAAATTATCTAACTCATTAACAACAAATCAAATGCATTTAAATCCATCCACACAGGGTTCACGCTGGTCACACACACATGTTCACCAGGTACACTGCAGACAAATATTTAAAGGGGCAGTAGCACATATCAATGTGAACCAGCTAATGACATCAAACACCTATTCACAGCAAACTTATATAAAGTTCTTAATAAGAAACCTAATGAAATAGTCATGGATATGAAGTTACATAGAAACATAGAAATTAGGTGCAGGAGTAGGCCATTCGGCCCTTCGAGCCTGCACCGCCATTCAATATGATCATGGCTGATCATCCAACTCAGTATCCCATACCTGCCTTCTCTCCATACCCTCCGATCCCCTTAGCCACAAGGGCCACATCTAACTCCCTCTTAAATATAGCCAATGAACTGGCCTCAACTACCCTCTGTGGCAGAGAGTTCCAGAGACCCACCACTCTCTGTGTGAAAAAAGTCCTTCTCATCTCGGTCCGAAAGCATTTTCCCTTATCCTTGAGCTGTGACCCCTTGTCCTGGACCTCCCCAACATCGGGAACAATCTTCCTGCATCTAGCCAGTCCAACCCCTTAAGAATTTTGTAAGTTTCTATAAGAAACTCCCTTCTCAATCTCCTAAATTCTAGAGAGTACAAACGGAGTCTATGCAGTCTTTGTTCATAAGACAGTCCTGACATCCCAGTAATCAGTCTGGTGAACCTTCTCTGCACTCCCTCTATGGCAATAATGTCCTTCCTCAGATTTGGAGACCAGAACTGTACGGAATACTCCAGGTGTGGTCTCACCAAGACCCTATACAACTGAAGTAGAACCTCCCTGCTCCTATACTCAGATCCTTTTGCTATGAAAGCTAACATACCATTTGGTTTCTTCACTGCCTGCTGCATCTGCATGCCTACTTTCAATGACTGGTGTACCATGACACCCAAGTCGCACTGCATCTCCCATTTTCCTAATCGGCCACCATTTAGATAATACACAGGGCTACATAACAAATAATCATTATAGTACAACAGTGCATTCATTGTTTACAATACTCTCAACCCCACGCGGTGACCAGCGTTGACGGAAAGCCTCCAGAGTCCCCGTGGACACTGCGTGTTCCCTCTCCAGGGACACACGTGCACAGACATAGGCCCGGAAGAGGGGCAGGCAGCCGACTCTAGCATGGCCATCGACCGCCCGCGAATGGCCATCTTGGCCAGGCCCAGGAGCAAACCGACAGGGAAGTCCCACCCCCCCGATTGGCTCTTCCCATTCCCTGCCTTGTGTTCCAACACTAGAATCGTCGGACTAAAATGCAACCAGAACTTGAGGAACAACCCCTTCAGATGGATACCTCCAGTACAGGGGCAGTAACCTCTCACACTTCATATACACGTGGAACACGGTCTCTTCCTCTCCGCAGAAAATACATGCGGCGGACGAGCCCGTGAACCGGCTCAAAAGTTTGTTACACGCCACCACTCTGTGCAACACTCTCCACCCCAGGTCCCCAATGTAAAGGGGAACGACTCCCTTATAGAAAGACCCCCACTGGAGACCTCCCCCGCCTTCGGATGGTAACACCGTCCGCCATGGTGTGTCGGGACGGGAGACGAAGGCAAGCAGGTGCAGAATGTACAGGAGCATCCTATACAGTGCGCGTCTCTTCGCCTCATGAAATGGCATGCTGGTCATCTCAGAAAGGCAGCTCAGATTATGTGGAGCCGGTGCCCGAGAAATATCCCGCAGCCTAGGCCCGTTGAGCAGATCTGACGGAGCGGGGGTAAGCTCTATCTGAACCACTCTAGGCTCGCGCCTCTCCTCGACACCCGCCATGACAGGATGAGGACCGGCCACTCCCGCAGACACGCCATCCCCCTCCCTGACGGAGCGGGGGTAAGCTCTATCTGAACCACTCTAGGCTCGCGCCTCTCCTCGACACCTGCCATGAGAGGATGAGGCAGCCACGACATCCCCCTCCCCTCGTGGAGCAACACTCTGGCTGAAAACAGCCAAATTCCTCACTCTTAGCACATCCCTGTAGAAGACAGGCAAGCCCCGGGAGCTGGTGGACTGATGCCCGCCACCGGGAGCCGCGAGACCCCCCTTAGGCAACGACCCTGACGTGACCCTGCCTGACAAAAAACATGGCCAGAGTGTGCCATCTGGGAGTGTTCTCCACATACATGTATCTCCGCAGAGTCCTGAGTCGGAGAGCCGCCACCTGGGTACGCACGCATACCGTGGCCGCGCTCCTCTAACGGGAGACTCAGAAGCGCCGCGGAAACCCAGTGCTTCCTATTTCCCCAAAAGAAATCTACCAGCATCTTCTGTAAAGCAGTTACAAATATAGAGGGTGGGACAAGAGTAGCCAGCTGGTACCATAACATGGAGGCCACCAGCTGGTTTATGACCAACACCCTCCCCCGAAAGGAAATAACTCCAAGCAGGCCTGACCAGCGCCCCAGCCGGGCGACCACTTTCGTCTCCAACTCCTGCCAGTTTGCCGGCCAAGCATCCTCAGTGGGGCTCAGGTACACCCCCAGATAGAGGAGGTGCGTGGTGTTCCACGTATACAATGCCATCTCCTCTGGCAGGGAGTCTACCCGCCACTGACCCACTAAAAGTCCAGAGCACTTACTCCAGTTAATCCTAGCAGAAGATGCAGCAGAGAAAATCTCCTGGCAGTCACGCATCCTCCGCAGGTCACCAGGATCAGTGAACATAAGAAGTACGTCATCGGCATAAGCTGATAGAACCACCTCAACCCGCGGGCCAGGTAGGGCCAGGCCTGTCAACCTCCTCCGAAGAAGACACAGGAACGGCTCCACACAGACCGAGTACAACTGGCCCGACCTAGGGCTCCCCTGGCGGACCCCCATCCCAAAATGAAAAGGAGACAACAACGTACCATTAACCTTCACAAGGCACTCCACAGCAGCGTACAATTAGGTTGGGGGGGGTGGGGTTGCTGCGGCTTCGCACGGACACTAACCACCCCCACACACAGGGGGGGGGGGGTGAAAGAGGGGGAGAGGATGTGGAGGAGTCAGGAAGAGGGGGAAAGGGAGAGAGAGGGGGAGGGGAGTGGTGCGTGGGTATAGGGGGAGAGAGAGAAGGAAGAGAGAGAGAGAGAGGAGGGGAGAGAGGGAGGAGGGGAGAGAAAGCTGAAAGAGACAGGGTGGGAGAGAGAAGAAGGCAGAGAGTGAGAGGAAGGGAGAGAGAGAGAGGAGAGGAGAGAGAGAGAGGGAGAGAGAGAGAGGGGGAGAGAGGGGGAGGGAGAGGGGGAGAAGAGAGATAGGAGGGAGAGGGAAGTGAAAGGGGAGAGAGAGGAGAGAGAGAGAGAGAGAGAGAGAGAGAGAGAGAGAGAGAGAGAGAGAGAGAGAGAGAGAGAGAGAGAGAGAGAGAGAGAGAGAGAGAGAGAGAGAGAGAGAGAGAGAGAGAGATGAGAGAGAGAGAGAGAGAGAGAGAGAGAGAGGAGAGAGAGAGAGAGAGAGGTCGTGTTTACTTCTCAGCTCTGCGAAGAGAAGGATTGAAGCCTGTCTTTGACTGTGACTGTCTCTGGGACTTAACTTGGACCGTGCTGCTGGGGTGCCTGGAGCTGGATTGTGCCTCTGGTGAGGATGGAGATGGAAGGGGGCGCGGCCGAAGGTCAGGACCTACGCAGCGTCGGCATCAGTGGCGGGTATGAGGCCATCTGAGCTTGAGCCTCATGTTGACTTGGATGGGGACAGTTTTGGTATCTCTGTTTAAACTGGGCCTATGATGTCGAGGGGGGTAATTACGAAGGCCATGAATGAACTTCTTGGGAGGGGGGCTATTGTCTCTTCTGTTGGAGATGGGGATCTCAGTGGGGAGGGGGGGGTCCACATACAGGTGGATCCGTGGGTATCTAGGGTGAGACCGATTCTACTGCGGAGCTGCCCCACATATAAATAGATGCTTTACTTATTCCACACCTGTCCAAGTTCGGGGAGGTGCGGTCTAAATGCTTTAGGCTCTTGCATCCCGGGGGGGGGACCCGGAGGAATAAAGGGTCTTCAGTTTCAAGAGGAGGGTGTTCATGAAGGTGGGTGAGGGGGATGGTGCTGAGGGGAGTTTTGAGGTGGTGTATAAGGGTCTCCCCAGAACCGTGCATTGGAGTTGGGGAAAGGCACGGTGTCATGCGTGCGGCGAATTTGGACATCTCCGTAGGGAGTGTCTTTTTCGCGGGGTCACTGCTAGAAGTTCTAGCGCAGTGGCCCAGGAAAGCACTGCTGGCCTATCTGGGGTGGCTCGTCAAACCTCAGTGGCGCGGGGTGGTACTGCTGACTCGGCTAGGGTTGCCACCTCTGCCTTGGGGATCCGGGGCGGCAGTGATAATACTTCCGGGTCCACAGGTTCCGCTTTGGGGACCCTGGGCAGTGAAAGCCCACGCCCCCCACGTCCTGCGCCTGTGGCGGCGGATGAAGGTGGGGCACAGGAGGAGGGAAGTGATGAGGGGGGGATTTGGGAGAAGCAGGGGAAGAAGATCAAGAAGAAGGGGAGGCAAAAGGCCGCCCGAGTGAAGAAAATGCAATCGAGTGTGCACCTGCCGAGTTCTGTGACCACCCAAGGGGCGCCTGGCTGTTCTAGTGAGGTGCAGACTGCACCTGCTGGGGCCCAGCAAGGAGCTGAGGTGGTTCAGAAGGGGGCAGGGAAGCCAAAACGTGCGGGTGGCTCGTGTGGTTGGGGGTAATGTGGAGGCTGATGACCCTTCCCTTATGGAGGTTACCGTACCTTCGCATGCCAGCGGGACAAAAATGAGGCATTTGCCTGGTGAAGATGAGCAAGGGCGTGGGTCCAAATCTAGGGGGATGTCCTTCTCCAGGCTTTCCACCACTGATGTGGCTGAAAGTGGTCTTGACCTGGTGTCTTCTGGGTCGGTGATTGTGCCTTATTTTCATGGATCTACAGCAGATGTCACAGGACCAGGTGCTGAGGTTGAATCCGGTGGAATTGTGTCCTCTGGGCGGGAGTTTGTCCCTTCATCTCAGGGGCACTCCGAGGGAGTTATCTCATCGGGTGTTGGGGTTAGTTGCCTTGGGTGTGTGCCCTCTGGGTCGGACGAGGTCCCCTCGTTTCAGAGGCCTATTGAGGGTGCTAGCACGCTAGTTGACGTAGTTGGCTCCCCTGGTAGTGTGCCCTCGGTGACGGGGGATGTGCAGAGTCAGCCCGAGGGGGGAGTTTCGGGGGTGTTGTCCTTCAAGTCTGTGCTCCATATCAGTGCCAGTGGAGGTGCTGGGGGGCGTGATGCCTCACCGGATGAGTTGGCTGGGGAGAGTTTTAAAGCAGGTGGTGATTCTCTGGGTGATGCCTGTGGAGAGGGCACTCTGAATGATGTGGAGGTCGGGGCTGTTTTGGGTCGTGGTCCTCTTTCAGACTCCGTGGGTGCCAGTGCACCAAAGGCCCTGGGGGTGCCTCTTGTTTTTGCTTCCCCAGGCCCAGACGTGGGAGGTGATGGTAGCGTGCAGGAGCCCAGCGATTCGGGGCCCTTTCCCAGCATTGATCCTGGGGGTGGTGTCGTGGCTGAGGAGGGGGAGAGCGTTGCGGCCAGTGTGTGTCAGGATAGTGATTTGTCGGAGAGTTCTGGTCTTTTTGAGCTTGTTGATTCAGGTGCGAGCGGGTTGGCTGAGCGCCCAGACTCCAAGGCCGTGTCTCAGGCAAATGTTTTCCTTGAGGTACGTGAGTTTCTAAAAACAAGCCGTTCCATCAAAACAAGATGGGATGCTGCTAAAAGACGGTGGGGGGGCTGTCTAGATTAGATTGAGAGTCTCGAGGCTATCCTTGGCAACAAGGATAGTGGGCTTCCTGACTATGTTTTGTGACAGTTTCGGGGTTTTTTGGGGTTCCTCAGAAGAGAAGTTCTTGAGTCTATGCAGAGTGTGAGGATTTCAATCTAGTGTGCCTACACATTCACAGTTAGCTACATTAAATTTAAATGGGATTAGAGCGAGTTTTCGTAGATTTCAGCTCTTATCAGCCCTAAGAGAGGGGAAATTTGCGGCGTGTTTTCTACAAGAGACACATACCGTTGTTAGTGACTAACCTACCTGGCGACTGGAGTGGGAAGGGGGGGGGGAGTCTATATGAGCCATCTCAGCTCAAATTCGAGTGGGGTGGCTTTTCTGTTGGCCCCAAATTATCTGCCAAGCGTTTTAAAAGTGGAGGAAGTGGTGCCAGGACGTTTGCTCCATCTGGCTGTGAACCTGGGTGGCATGCGGTTGCATTTCATTAACGTGTATGCCCCTAGCTCCGACACGATGCAGGCCGGCCTACTTCGGGAGGTGAATGCTCTGTTGGGCACTATTGATAGGGGAGAGTGTGTCTTCCTTGGTCGTGACTTTAATTGCACACTTGAGGTGCGGGACCGTTCTGTTACTCAGAGTGCGCCTGCTGTAGGAAAGAAGCTGAGAGGCTTGATTGACTCCTTTGAGTTGGTTGATGCTTGGAGGGACCTTCACCCGGATTCCACTGCTTTTTCGCGGAGGTCTGAGGGTGGTGGTTCCGCATTGATCGGTTTTGTATTTCCCGAGCGTTTGTTTCCCGTGCCTCAGCGGCCTCAATGCTGCTGGTGCCGTGCACGGACCACTGTCTGGTGCGTGTGGATTTTAATCCAGCGTGCGCTCGGGCTGGGTCCGCGTACTGGCACTTCAACAACAGGCTGCTGGAGGATCGGTGTTTCCGGGAGACATTCACTCGGTGTTGGGCGAAGTGGAGAGAGAGGCAGAGGTGCTTCTCTTCCCTTAGGCAGCGGTGGGATGTGGGTAAAGCTCACATCCGCCTCTTTTGTAAGGAATATACATGGGGGTCGACTGGAATGCGGGACTCAGCGGTCGAGAGGCTTGAGAGGGAGATACTGGACGCTGAGTCTCGCCTGGGTCAGTTTGGTGAAGACTCCAGCGAATGGGGAGAGTTTCAGAGGAAGAAGGAGGTTTTGAGGAGACTGCAGCTTGAGCGGTCTCGAGGCGCATACGTAAGGTCTCGGGTCCAGATGCTGCACGATCTGGACCGAGCGTCGTCTTTCTTTTTCTCCCTGGAGAAGGGGCGGGGAGCTCGAAAACAGCTCGTGGAGTTGCTTGCAGATGACGGCTCCTCTGTCACTGATCCAGAGAGGATCAATGTCTTGGTTTATGGGTCCCTGTTCTCTGCGGATGGTTTCAGCGTGGAGGCTCAGCAAAATCTGTGGGAGGGTCTACAGACTGTAGATAGGGAGGAGGCTGATATTCTTGATGGCTCCTTATCTTTGGAGGAGTTGACTCGCGCCTTGCATCAGCTCAGGAGGGGTAAGTCCCCCGGGCTGGATGGGTTGACGGTGGAGTTTGTTAGAGCTTTCTGGGATATCCTAGGGGTTGACTACATGTTGGTTCTGGGGGAGAGCCTGGCGACTGGAGTGATGCCTCTCTCGTGGCGCAGGACGGTTGTTGTCTTGCTGCCTAAGAAGGGCGAACTCCGTTTGTTGAAGAACTGGCGTCCAGTCTCTCTCCTTTGCACATAATATAAAATTTTTGCACGGGCAATGGCTAATCGCCTGGGTTCCGTGCTGCATCAATTGATTCATCCTGACCAATCTTATACAGTCCCTGGCCGGTCCATCCAGGATAACATCCACCTGGTTAGGGACCTGATTCATTTAGTCCAGGGTACTGGTGAGTCAGCTGCTTTTCTGTCTCTTGTCAGGAGAAGGCTTTTGATAGGGTAGAGCATGAATACCTATTTGGGACGTTCCAAGCGTTTGGGTTTGGACCGCACTTCGTTGCCCGGGTCCGGCTTTTCTACGCTGCTGCGGAGTGCCTTGTGAAGGTTAATGGCGCGGTGCTATCTCCTTTTCATTTTGGGTGGTCCGCCAGGGGTGCCCTATGTCGGGCCAGTTGTACTCGGTCTGTGTGGAGCCGCTCCTGTGTCTTCTTCGGAGGAGGTTGACAGGCCTGGCCCTACCTGGCCCGCGGGTTGAGGTGATTCTATCGGCGTATGCCGATGACGTACTTCTTATGTTCACTGATCCTGGTGACCTGCGGAGGATGCGTGACTGCCAGGAGATTTTCTCGGCTGCATCTTCTGCTACGATTAACTGGAGTAAGTGCTCTGGACTTTTAGTGGGTCAGTGGCGGGTGGACTCCCTGCCGGAGGAGATGGCATTGTATGTGTGGAGTAACACGCACCTCCTCTATCTGGGGATGTATCAGAGTCCCACTGAGGATGCTTGGCCGGCAAACTGGCAGGAGTTGGAGACATAAGTGGTTGCCCGGCTGGGGCGCTGGTCAGGCCTGCTTGGAGTTCTCTCCTTTCGGGGGAGGGTGCTGGTTATAAACCAGCTGGTGGCCTCCATGTTATGGTACCGGCTGGCTACTCTTGTCCCACCCTCTATATTTGTAACTGCTTTACAGAGAAGCTGGTAGATTTATTTTGGGGAAATAGGAAGCACTGGATTTCCACTGCGGTCCTGAGTCTCCCGTTAGAGGAGGGCGGCCAGTCCTTGGTATGCGTGCGTACCCAGGTGGCGGCTCTCTGTCTCAGGGCTCTGCGGAGATACATGTATGTAGAGAACCCTCCCAGATGGCACACTCTGGCCACGTTTTTTTCCGTCAGGGTCGTTGCCTAAGGGGGGTCTCGCGGCTTCCGGTGGCGGGCATCAGTCGACCCGTTTAAGGGGCTTGCCGGTCTTCTACAGGGATGTGCTAAGAGTGAGGAATTTGGCTGTTTTCAGCCAGAGTGTTGTTCCACGAGGAGAGGGGGATGTTGTGGCTGCGGGTGTGGCTGGTCCTCATCCTGTCATGGTGGGTGTCGAGGAGAGGCGCGAGCCTAGAGTGGTTCAGATAGAGCTTACCCCCGCTCCGTCAGATCTGCTCATCGGGCCTAGGCTCCGGGATATTTCTCGGCCTCCGGCTCCACATAATCTGAGCTGCCTTTCTGAGATGACCAGCATGCCATTTCATGAGGCGAGGAGACGCGCACTGTATAGGATGCTCCTGCACATTCTGAACCTCCGTGCCTTCGTCTCCCGTCCTGACTCACCATGGAGGACGGTGTTACCATCCAAAGGCAGCGGGGGGTCCCCAGTGGGGGTCCTTCTATAAGGGAGTTGTACCCCTTTATATTGGGGACCTGGGGTGGAGAGTGTTGCATGGAGGGGTGGTTTGTAATAAACCTTTGAGCCGGTTCACGGGCTCGTCTGCCGCATGTATTTTCTGCGGAGAGGAGGAGACCGTGTTCCATGTGTATATGGAGTGTGAGAGGTTACTGCCCCTGTACCAATATCTGAAGGTGTTTTTCCACAAGTTTTGGCTGCATTTTAGCCCCACAATCCTGGTGTTCGGACACAAGGCAGGGAGTGGGGAGAGCCGAGTGGGGGGGGGGGACTTACCTGTCGGTTTGCTCCTCGGCCTGGCCAAGATGGCCATTCGTGGGTCCAGGCAGCGGGCGATCGACGGTCAGGCGAGAGTCGGCTGCCTGCCCCTCTTTCGGGCCTACGTCCGTGCACGTGTGTCCCTGGAGAGGGAACATGCAGTGTCCACGGGGAATCTGGAGGCCTTCCGTCAACGCTGGTCACCGCGTGGGGTTGAGGCTATTATAAACAATGAATGTACTGTTGTACTACAATGATCTGTTCGTTATACTGCGATTTTAATTATGTTTTGATGTGATGTATTTTATGATTGTGTTGAATAAAGTTTTTGAAATGGAAAAAAGAAAATAAAAGAAAAGAGAGAGAGAGAGAGAGAGAGAGAGAGAGAGAGAGAGAGAGAGAGAGAGAGAGAGAGAGAGAGAGAGAGAGAGAGACAGAGAGGTCGTGTTTTCTTCTCAGCTCTGCAGTTGTGAAGGATTGAAGCAGCCTTTCAAGGATTTTGCTGTCGATGAGGGCACAGACACAGAGGGGCTTCATAGTTTAACTTATCGTTGGGCTGTTGAAGCTTTCCTCTGGTCTGGGAAGCCTCCACCAGTGTGAAAATTCCTGAGTTTTCTCCACATCGTCGAGGGTGCGGTTGTCGTTGGCGGACTGCCAAGTGTGCCTGGATTTCGTGGGTATGAAGTTTTGCGGTGTATTTGTCGTTTTTAGCGCCGTTTCTCTGCCCGAAAGTCATTTTGCTCAGTGCGGCTGCCTGGCTTAATGTGAAGAAGGTACTTTTGCTTCCGGCGAGACTGGGATAGAGCTTCCCAAAGCTGCTCTTGGCTGTGGACGAACCTGGGGACTTTCCTGCTTCAGCTGGAGGTTTCTGTTTTCTGCTGCCTGTCTTTGTCTGTGACTGTCTCTGGGACTTAACTTGGACCGTGCTGCTGGGGTGCCTGGAGCTGGATTGTGCCTCTGTTAGGATGGCGATGGAAGGGGCGCGGCCAAAGGTCCTGACCTACGCAGCTTTGGCATCAGTGGCGGGTACAAGGCCATCTGAGCTTGAGCCTCATGTTGACTTGGATGGGGACAGTTTTGGTATCTCTGTTTATACTGGGCCTATGATGTATAGGGGAGCAATTACGAAGGCTATGAATGAACTTCTTGGGAGGGGGGCTATTGTCTCTTCCGAGCTCGACAGAGGAAAGGTTGAGATGATACTTAAGACCCGGGAGTGTGTGGCCCGAGCGTTGGAGGTGGGGATCTCAGTGGAGGGGGGGGGGGGTCCACATACAGGTGGATCCGTGGGTATCTAGGGTGAGACCAGTTCTCCTGCGGAGCTGCCCCACTTATTTTTCGGATGCATTACTTATTCCACACCTGTCCAAGTTCGGGGAGGTGGGTCTAAATGTTTTAGGCTCTTGCACCCCGGGGGGGACGCGGAGGAAAAAGGGGTCTTCTGTTTCAAGAGGAGGGTGTTCATGAAGGTGGGTGAGGGGGATGGTGCTGAGGGGAGTTTTGAGGTGGTGTATAAGGGTGTCCCCAGAACCGTGCGTTGGAGTTGGGGAAAGGCACGTTGTCATGCGTGCGGCGAATTTGGACATCTCCGTAGGGAGTGCCTTATTCGCGGGGTCACTGCTAGGGGTTCTAGCGCAGTGGCCCAGGAATGCACTGCTGGCCCATCTGGGGTGGCTTGTCAAACCTCAGTGGCGCGGGGTGGTACTGCTGACCCGGCGAGGGCTGCCAGCTCTGCCTTGGTGATCCGGGGTGGCAGTGATAATCTATCCGGCTCCGCAGGTTCCGCTTTGGGGACCCTGGGCAGCGAAAGCCCACGGCCCCCACGTCCTGCGCCTGTGGTGGCAGATGAAGGTGGGGCACAGGATGAGGGAGGAGAAGAGGGGGGGATTTGGGAGAAGCAGGGGAAGAAGGTTAAGAAGAAGGAGAGGAAGAAGGCCGCCCGAGCGAAGAAAATGCAATCGAGTGTGCACCTGCCGAGTTCTGTGACCACCCAAGGGGCGCCTGGCAGCTCCAGTGAGGTGCAGACTGCACTAGCTGGGGCCCAGCAAGGAGCTGAGGTGGTTCAGAAGGGGGCAGGGAAGCTAAAACGTGCGGGTGGCAAAGTGGAAGGGGGTAATTGGAGGCGGATGACTCTTCCTTTATGGAGGTTACCGTACCTCCGCATGCTAGCGGGACAAAAAGGAGGCATTTGCCTGGTGAAGATGAGCAAGGGCGTGGGTCCAAAGCTAGGGAGGTGTCTTTCTCCGGGCTGTCCACCACTGATGTGGCTGAAAGTGGTCTTGAACTGGTGTCTTCTGGGTCGGTGGTTGGGCCTTCTTTTCATGGATCTTCAGCGGATGTCACAGAACCAGATGCTGAGGTTGAATCCGGTGGATTTGTGTCCTCTGGGCGGGAGTTTGTCCCTTCATATCAGGGGCCCTCCGAGGGAGTTATCTCATCGGGTGTTGAGGTTAGCTCCCTTGGGTTGTGTGCCCTCTAGGTTGGAGGATGTCCCCTCGTTTCAGAGGCCTACTGAGGGTGCTAGCATGCTAGTTGACGTGGTTGGCTCCCCTGGTAGTGTGCCCCCTGTGACGGGGATGAGCAGAGTCAGCCCGAAGGGGGAGGTTCGGGGGCATTGTCGTTCAAGTCGGTGCTCCCTATCAGTGCCAGTGGAGGTGCAGGGGGGCGTGATGCCTCACCGGATGAGTTGTCTGGGGAGAGTTTAATAGAAGGCGGTGATTCTCTGGGTGATGTCTGTGGAGAGGGCACTCTAGTTGATGTGGAGGTCGGGGCTGTTTTGGGTCGTGATCCTCTTTCAGACTCTGAGGGTGCCAGTGCAGCACAGGCCCTGGGGATGCCTCTTGTTTTTGCTTCCCCAGGCCCAGACGTGGAGGGTGATGGTAGCGTGCAGGAGCCTAACGATTCAGTGGGCTCCGTGTTTCAGTCAGGGGTTTCGGGACCCTTCCCCGGCATTGATCCTGGGGGTGGTGTCGTGGCAGAGGAGAGGGAGAGTGACGGAGCCAGTGACGAATCGCTATCCTCACCACACATGGTGAGGATAGCAATTCGTCAGAGAGTTCTGGTCTTTTTCAGCTTTTTGATTCAGGTGCGAGCGGGATGGCTGCGCGCCCAGGCTCCAAGGCCGTGTCTCAGGCAAGTGTTAACCTTGAGGTGCGAGAATTCCTAAAAACAAGCCGTACCAACAGAACCAGAAGGGATGCTGCTCAAAGACGGTGGGGGGACTGTCTAGCTTTGATGAAGAGTCTCGAGGCTATCCTTGGTAACAAGGATTGTGGTCATCCTGACTCTGAGAAGAGACATTTTGGTTTATTTTTGGAGTTCCTCAGAAGAGGAGTTCTTAAGTCTACGCAGAGTGTGAGGATCTCAATCTAGTGTGCCTACACATTCACAGTAGCTACATTAAATTTAAATGGGAGTAGAGCGAGTTTTCGAAGATTTCAGCTCTTATCAGCCCTAAGATAGGGGAAATTTACAGTGTGTTTTCTGCAAGAGACACATATCGTTGTTAGTGACGAACCCACCTGGCGACTGGAGTGGGAAGGGGGGGTCTACATGAGCCATCTTAGCTCAAATTCGAGTGGGGTGGCTTTTCTGTTGGTTCCAAATTTTCTGCCAAACTTTTTAAAAGTGGAGGAAGTGGTGCCAGGACGTTTGCTCCATCTGGCCGTGAGCCTGGATGGCATGCCGTTGCATTTCATTAATGTGTATGCCCCTAGCTCCGGCACGATGCAGGCCGGCCTACTTCAGGACGTGAATGCTCTGTTGAGCACTATTGATAGGAGAGAGTGTCTCTCTTGGTGGGGACTTTAATAGTAAGATTAAATGAGAACTTACCAGTTTGAAGTTTGATCTTTATTTTATGAGGAGTTACGTGAAGACCCCGCCAGCACGCATGCGCGACATTCTTCAAAGCAGTGGTGTGAAATCACAGATAGCAACGTAGACTAATATAGTAAGATAAGAGAGAACTTCCATACCAGTTGAACTTTATAATAGAGGGTTCTGGGAGCGGAGGGCACGTAATCCCTCATCGTAACTCCTCATAAAATAAAGATCAAACTTCAAACTGCTCAGTTCTCATTTAATCTTACTATTTTACTTCGGAGTCACGTGAGTGACTACGTGAAGATTTCAAAGCTCTGTGATTTCATGCCCTGGAACGAGTCCATTCTCACACACTGCCATGGTAGTGATGGAGGATGAACGTATTTCAGACATGATACTGTGCTGAAAAACAAAGAAGGTATTTATTCATACCTAAAATGATATGCCCCACATTGGGTAAATCATGTAACAGAAACTTAACATTATCCCCTGCAAACGTCTCAGGAGCGGCCACGGGTTTATAATAGAAGTTCTGGAAAGTCCGTTCACTGCTCCAACCCGCTGTAGCAAGGATGTGGTCCATAGGAACTCCCATCATCCTAGCCGCTGACGTGGATGCAACCCTGGTGGAGTGAGATTTAAATCATCAGTGTCCATCTCCGCTGCACCCAATACCACCCTTAACCAACTCGAAGTGGCTTGCACTGTGACCTTATGAAGAGGGCGTGTGTGGCTTATGGGTAAAGTCCTCTCCGTGCCCCTAGATTCTTGGTTCCTTCTATATCGTAAAATATATGTCACAATGCAGAGACGACTATCTGCAGGGTAGGCCAGAATGATAATTTTAGGCCAGAGGAACTGGGTCGATATAGTTTGAGTACCCCTGTATCAGAAGGTTATCTACCATAGGTAAACACATGGCATACATACTTAGCTTTATAAGGACTGGACCCGTTGTGCTGTTACAAGTGCCATAAACATAACCATATTAAATGTAGTTATCCAGAGTGAGCCCCGATATTGGTGTCCATCCTCGAAGCATAGTAAATTCTATGCCTAAGTCCCATGTATGGGTGTATCTGGCCCTGTGGGAATAGAATTAATACCCCTCATCAGTTTGATACCAGTGGGTGTGATCCTATAGGCAGGTGATCACTCCCTCTTTCCAGGTTAGTAGGTAGGGCATTCCTTGCAAATTTAATGGCACTGTAGCTCAAACCTTCATGGAAATGAAGGGTGGCCAGAACTCCAGCACTCCAGTGATGGTGGCCGAGTCATATGAAGTGTTTGTTCTGAAGCAGAAACACTCCCATCTTCTGACATATGTCAGTGCTGTCCCTGGTGGACTCCCTGCACGACGATGTGATGACATTGATCGTCCTGTCGGAGTCCGAAGTCCAGAAATGGCCTGTTCAGAATCAGCATCAATAGGTTCATGCGATCATGGCACGGATGACTTACCCGTCACAGGGTGTGCCAACAGGCCCGGCCGTTTGAGGATCCGAAAGCAGTGTCCTGCGGCCATCTTTGAACTGCTGGGGACCATGGTTGGGTAGGCCAATCGGAAACCCGAAATACCCGTTGCGGAGTCTATTTAATTTTTGTAAGACCCGACTGATGAGGCAGAAGGGGGGAAATGCATAGCAAACAATCCCCCCAATGCAGCGAGAAACATCCATCGCTGCTGGCCCCGGGTCGCGATCCAACATCCATTCAACGTTGTCGTTGAATTGCGTGACCTGGTGTTCGCCACCGTATTTAGTTTACCTGAAAGGTAAGTGGCTGAGATCCAAATCTCTCTATCCAGACACCAGTCCCAGGTGTAATTAGGCAATTCATCACATGATATCGATTTTATTCCACACATATGATTAATATAGGCCACCACTGTGGTATTATAATTTGTAACCGTACATGCAACTGGTGCATATCTAAGCAGTAGGCCCGGAGTCCATGAAATCCTCCCAGCATTCCTAGATAATTAATCCCTAGTGCTCCCAACAGGGTTAAATCTTGTGCACTCCATCTGCCACCACAACTAGTGGTGGTATTAGATGCTCCACCTTTAACACTGGCATCAGTCTGTAATGTAACCGATGGATTTATGATAGTGATGGGTTTGGAACAGAATTGAGCATTTTCCATCCACCAATTTAATTCAACTCTTGCCTTTTCTGATAACTTCATAGGCCTGTCGAAATGGCATGCATGACTTTTGAGAGCTATAATTTTAGCTCTTTGTAGGTTTTGATAATGTAGTGGTCCGAATTGCGCTGCGGGAAAAGCAGCCACTATCTTCCCAATTACCATGGCCACCTCCCGTATGGATGGATCCCTGATGCCAGTAAGGCTTCTGCAAGCTTCTATCAAGTCCACCACCTTGTTCGGTTGTAAGGTGGTAGACATTTGCACCGAGTCAATGGTGAACCCCAAATAATCCATGGTAGTAGAGGGTTGCAACCTTGATTTATCTGGATGTATGACGAACCCCAGCTTTTGAAAGGGATGTTTTGTGGCTAGAACTGCGAATGTAGCCGTTTCCAAATTCTCCCCGACAATGAGGATATCATCAAGATAGGCCATAACAGTATGATTTTGTTTCCTTAAATAGGCCAAAGCTGGTTTCAATAATTTGGTGAACAGCCTGGGTGCTGATGATAACCCATTGGGTAAGGCTTTATATTGCCATAATTGTCCCATCCATATAAATTTAAGGTATTTCCTATGATCCTTGTGTATTGGTACTGAATAGTATGCATCTTTGAGGTCAATGCATGCCACGTAGTACCCATTAGCTATTAGCTGTCTGGCTGTGTCGAAAGTGTCCATTTTGAAATGAACATACTGAACAGAAGTATTCAGTTCGGTCAGGTCTATGATTATGCAGCATCCGCAATCTTTTTATTTATGGTAAATATATTAGATACGAACTCCTGTGATTCTCTGGTGGTTCTCTCAATTACCCCTTTGCTAATTAGTCTTAATTATTCAGCATGGCCCGCCGTTCTTTCTTTTGTGAAAGTATAAACTTTCGGCTAGGCGAATGCTGGACCGGGGTAGGGAGTTCGTAAAAGAATTCAATTTTATAGCCCTGAATACTTCCGAGTATGTAAGGATCAGAGGTAAAAGTGCGCCATACTCATAAAACAAGTGCAACCGGCCTCCCACATAAGATGAATTTAGACAAACGATGTTCCTGGGGGAGGCAGACCCACCTACCTCCAAGGTTATTGCCGGTGTTGCGGTCTTTGCCCTTGTTTCTTCTGTTGAGTTTGCTGCGTTGTAGGGGTGGCGCATTTTCCAAGCAGGCCGGGCTGGGCCATGGCCTAAAAAGGCTGTTGTGCAGGTGGGCCGGCCTTCGACCTTTCACCACCGGACGATCTGTTGTGATATCGCTGTCCGGTGGGTGTGTAGGGGTGCTGTCGCTGTTGGTAGTGCGGTTTGGAGGTACTGGGTACCTTTATCAGACCTATGGCCTTGGCCTTTTCGTCCAGGTCTTTCACCTGTTTGGGGAGGTCATCTCCGAACAGTAGATTTGGTGGTTGAGTGTGACCTGGTTTGCATAACCCCGCAAATTTGGGGTTGATTGCCGGTTTGATAATGCTCTTCCTGTAGTTATTTATCTCAAACTGTGTGTTACACAGTAAGGCCAGAGCATCCTGTAATTCTTCCGGTAGCTCTATTCCCACTGCAGTTCTGGCCACTGCCGTAATTCCGGCGGTCAAAAGCTTCAGGATCCTCTGAAGTTTGACTTCTTGCCCTCTAATCGTAAGGCTCATGTTCCCCCAAATAGGGTTATTCACCACTATAGCATTGATGGCTTGCTCCTGAAGCTGGTTTGTAGTCATATAATTGATACTAGCTGCCAGCTTAGGGTGGATAGGTAGACCTTTTTGAGAAGGAACTGCATGTTTGCTTACCATATCCAGTAACTCTTCTTGCACCCCTGACACTGTTGGTTGTTCAGCCAACTCCTCCTCTTCAGGGTCAGCCCAGTTCTGACCCCCAAAGCTCCCCTGCGAAGAGGGTGAGACATTAGGCAGTCCATAATAGGATCCTGCCGTGGGCCTGCGAAGAGGCCCACCGTGACCCTGCCCCTGCAAAAGCAGGTCACGCTGGAGCAATTGCTCCACCATCCGCTCCATGCGGGCAAGACGACCTCCGTCGCTAACAGCGAACGGGGTGTCCTCGGGACTGGACCCAGCTGAGTCGGGAGTCCCGTCCGGCTTCCGGGTGGATTTACCGCCTGTCCGTGGCGAACCAGCGGCCCTCACGGGCGAGAAGTCGGGAGCTGCAGGTAGCACCTGCAGCTCAGGAGAAGCGGCACGCTGCTGGATGCTCTCTATGGCAGCAGCTCTTGCCGCTGCTCTTTCGCCACGCTCACCACTCCGGTGAGTCTTACCTGTCGTAAGTTTTAGAACTTACGCTGGAGGAGCCCCGCTCCTCCCGGCTGTCGCTTCCGCATGCGAACGACGATATGTCGCGCATGCGTCCTGGCGGGGTCTTCACGTAGTCACTCACGTGACTCCGAAGTAAAATTGCACACTTGAGGTGCGGGACCGTTCTGGTACTCAGTGTGCGCCTGCTGTAGCAAAGAAGCTGAGAGGCTTGATTGACTCCTTTGAGTTAGTTGATGCTTGGAGGGACCGGCAGCCGGATTCCACTGCTTTTTCGCGGAGGTCTGACGGTGGTGGTTCCCGCATTGATCGAATTTATAATTCCCGAGCGTTTGTTTCCCGTGGCTCAGCGGCCTCAATGCGGCTGGTGCCGTGCTCGGACCACTGTCTGGTGCGTGTAGATTTTAATCCAGCGTGCGCTAGGGCTGGGTCCCCATACTGGCACTTCAACAACAGGCTGCTGGAGGATCGGTGTTTCCGGGAGTCATTGTCGGTTTTGGGTGAAGTGGAGAGAGAGGCAGAGGTGCTTCTCTTCCCTTAGGCAGTGGTGGGATGTGGGTAAAACTCACATACGTCTATTTTGTAAGGAATATACATGGGGGTCGACTGGAAGGCGGGACTCAGCGGTCGAGAGGCTTGAGAGGGAGATACTGGACGCTGAGTCTCGCCTGGGTCAGTTTGGTGAAGACTCCAGCGAATGGGGAGAGTTTCAGAGGAAGAAGAAGGTTTTGAGGAGCCTGTTGCTTGAGCGGACCCGAGGCGCATACGTGAGGTCTCGCACGATCTGGACCGAGCGTTGCCTTTCTTTTTCTCTCTGGAGAAGGGGCGGGGAGCTCGAAAACAGCTCGTGGAGTTGCTTGCAGATGACGGCTCCTCTGTCACGGATCCAGAGAGGATTAATGCCTTGGTTAGGTCCTTTTACGGGTCCCTGTTCTCTGCGGATGGATTCAGCGTGGAGGCTCAGCAAGATCTTTGGGAGGGTCTACCGACTGCAGATAGGGAGGAGGCTGATCTTCTTGATGGCCCCTTATCTTTGGAGGAGTTGACTCGTGCCTTGCATCAGCTTAGGAGGGGTAAGTCCCCTGGGCTGGATGGGTTGACGGTGGAGTTTGTTAGAGCTTTCTGGGATATCCTAGGGGTTGACTTCATGTTGGTTCTGGGGGAGAGCCTGGCGACAGGAGTGATGCCTCTCTTGTGGCGTAGAACGGTTGTTGTCTTGCTGCCTAAGAAGGGCGAACTCCGTGTGTTGAAGAACTGGCGCCCAGTCTCTCTCCTACGCACAGAATATTTTTTTTTTGCATGGGCAATGGCTAATCGCCTGGGCTCCGTGCTGCATCAATTGATTCATCCTGACCAATCTTATACAGTCCCTGGCCGGTTCATCCAGGATAACATCCACCTGGTTATGGACCTGATTCATTTAGCCCAGGGTACTGGTGAGTTAGCTGCTTTTCTGTCTCTTGATCAGGAGAAGGCTTTTGATAGGGTAGAGCATGAATACCTATTTGGGTCGTTGCAAGCGTTTGGGTTTGGACCGCACTTCGTGGCCCGGGTCTGGCTTTTAAACGCTGCAGCGGAGTGCCTTGTGAAGGTTAATGGTGCGTTGTTGTCTCCTTTTCATTTTGGGAGGGGGGTCCGTCAGGGGTGCCCTATGTCGGCCCAGTTGTACTCGGTCTGTGTGGAGCCATTCCTGTGTCCTCTTGGGAAGAGGTTGACAGGCCTGGCCCTACCTGGCCCGCGGGTTGAGGTGATTCTATCGGCGTATGCCGATGACGTACTTCTTATGTTCACTGATCATGGTGACCTGCGGAGGATGCGTGACTGCCAGGAGATTTTCTCGGCTGCATCTTCTGCTAGGATTAACTGGAGTAAGTGCTCTGGACTTTTGGTGGGTCCGTGGCGGGTAGACTCGCTGCCGGAGGAGATGGCATTGTATGCGTGGAGCACCACGCACCTCCTCTATCTGGGGGTGTACCCGAGTCCCACTGAGGATGCTGGGCCGGCAAACTGGCAGGAGTTGGAGACGAAAGTGGTTGCCCGGTTGTGGCGCTGGTCAGGCCTGCTTGGAGTTCTCTCCTTTCGGGGGAGGGTGCTGGTTATAAACCAGCTGGTGGCCTCCATGTTATGGTACCGGCTGGCTATTCTTGTCCCACCCTCTATATTTGTAACTGCTATACAGAAGAAGCTGGTAGATTTATTTTGGGGAAATAGGAAGCACTGGATTTCCGCGGCGGTCCTGAGTCTTCCGTTAGATGAGGGCGGCCAGTCCTTGGTATGCGTGCGAACCCAGGTGGCGGCTCTCCGACTCAGGACTCTGCGGAGATACATGTATGTAGCGAACCCTCCCAGATGGGACGCTCTGGCTACGTATTTTTTCTGTCAGGGTCGTTGCCTAAGGGGGGTCTCGCGGCTCCCGGTGGCGGGCACCAGTCGACCCGCTCAAAGGGGCTTGCCTGTCTTTTACAGGGATGTGCTAAGAGTGAGGAATTTGGCTGTTTTCAGCCAGAGTGTTGCTCCACGAGGAGAGGGGGATGTTGTGGCTGCGGGTGTGGCCGGTCGTCACCCTGTCATGGTGGGTGTCGAGGAGAGGCGCGAGCCTAGAGTGGTTCAGATAGAGCTTACCCCCGCTCCGTCAGATCTGCTCATCGGGCCTAGGCTCCGGGATATTTCTCGGCCTCCGGCCCCACATAATCTGAGCTGCCTTTCTGAGATGACCAGTATGCCATTTCACGAGGCAACGAGACGCGCACTGTATAGGATGCTCCTGTACATTCTGAACCTCCGTGCCTTCGTCTCCCTTCCCGACTCACCATGGCGGACTGTGTTACCATCCGAAGGCCGGGGGGACCCCCAGTGGGGGTCCTTCTATAAGGGAGTTGTACCCCTTTATATTGGGGACCTGGGGTGGAGAGTGTTGCATGGAGCGGTGGTTTGTAATAAACTTTTGAGCCGGTTCACGGGCTCGTCCGCCGCATGTATTTTCTGCGGAGAGGAGGATACCGTGTTCCATGTGTATATGGAGTGTGTGAGGTTACTGCCCCTGTACCAATATCTGAAGGGTTTGTTCCTCAAGTTTTGGCTGCATTTTAGTCCCACAATCCTGGTGTTCGGACACAAGGCAGGGAATGGGGTGAGCCGAGTGTGGGGGGGGGACTTACCTGTCGGTTTGTTCCTAGGCGTGCCCAAGATGGCCATTCGTGGGTCCAGGCAGCGGGCAGTCGACGGTCAGGCGAGAGTCGGCTGCCTGCCCCTCTTTCGGGCCTACGTTCGTGCACGTGTGTCCCTGGAGAGGGAACATGCGGTGTCCACGGGGACTCTGGAGACCTTCCGTCAACGCTGGTCACCGCGTGGGGTTGAGGCTATTATAAACAATGAATGTACTGTTGTACTACAATGATTTCTTTGTTATAGTGTGATTTTTTGCTTATGTTTTGATGTGTTGTATTATATGATTGTGTTGCATAATGTTTTTGGAAATGGAAAAAAAAGGGAGGGAGAGGAAGAGAGAGAGAGAGAGAGAGAGAGAGCGAGGTCGTGCTTTCTTCTCAGCTCTGCAGTTGGGAAGGTTTGAAGCAGCCTTTCGACGTTTTTGCCGTTGGGGAAGGAACAGAGGCAGAGGGGCTTCGAAGTTTAACTTATCGTTGGATTGTTGCAACTTTCCTTTGGTCCAGGAATCCTCTACCAGTGTGCAAATTCCTGAGTTTCCTCTACATTGTCGAGGGTGCGGTTGTCGTTGGCGGACTGCCTCGAGTGCCTGAAGATCGAGGGTTCGAGGATTTTGGTGTCTTTGTCATGTTTAGCACCGTTTCTCTGCCCTAAAGTCATTTTGCACAGTGCGGCTGCCTGGCTTAATGTGAAGAAGGTACTCTTGCTTATGGCTCGACTGGGATAGAGCTTCCAAAAAACTGATCTCGACTGTGGACGAACTTGGGGAATTTCAGCTGGAGGTTTCTGCTATGTGCTGCCTGTCTTTGACTGTGACTGTCTCTGGGACTTAACTTGGAGCTGAGCTGCTGGGGTGCCTGGAGCTGTTTTGTGCCTCTGTCAGGATGGCGATGGGTGGGGCGCGGCCGAAGGTCCGGAGCGATGGAATCAGTAGCGGGTATGAGGCCATCTGAGCATGAGCCTCATGTTGACTTGGATTGGGACGGATTGGGTATCTCGGTTCAAACTGGGCCTGTGATGTCCAGGGGAGCAATTACGAAGGCCATGAATGAACTTCTTGGGAGGAGAACTATTGTCTCTTCCGAGCTTGAAAGAGGAAAGGTTGAGATGATACTAAAGTCCCGGGAGGATGTGGCCCGAGCGTTGGAGAAGCGGATCGCAGTGTGTGGGGGGGGGTCCACATACAGGTGGATCCGTGGGTATCCAGGGTGAGACTGGTTCTCCTGCGGAGTTGCCCCACATGTATTCCGGACCCGACACTTATTCCACACCTGTCTAAGTTTGGGGAGGTGCGGTCTAAGTGCTTTAGGCTCATGCACCCCGGGGGGGGGGACCCGGAGGAAAAAGGGATCTTCAGGTTAAAGATGAGTGTGTTCATGAAGGTGGGTGAGGGGAGCTTTGAGGTGGAGTGCAGGGGTCTCCCTAGAACCGTGTGTTGGAGTTTGGGAAAGGCACGGTGTCATGCGTGTGGTGAATTTGGACATCTCCGTAGGGAGTGTCTTATTTGTGGGGTCGCTGCCAGAAGTTCTAGCGCAGCGGCCCAGGAATGCACTGCTTTCTCATCCGGAGTGGCGAGGGGTGGTACTGCTGACCCGGCTAGGGCTGCCAGCTCTGCCTTGGTGATCCGGGGCGGCAGTGATAGCCCATCTGGGTCTGCATGTTCCGCCTTGCAGACCCGGGGTAATGATGGACCCTGCCCCCCACGTCCTGAAACTGTGGTGGCGGCTGAAGGTGGGGGACAGGGGGAGAGAGGAGAGAGGGGGGTGAAATGGGAGCAGCAAATGACGAAGAAGAAGAGGACGGAGAGGTAAAAGTCCACCCAAGCGATCGGGTGTACACCTGCCGAGCTCTGAGACCACCCAAGGGGTGCCTATCAGCTCCAGTGAGGTCCAGATTGTACCTGCTGTGGCCCAGCAAGGGACTGAGGTGGTTCAGACGGGGGCAGGGAATAGCCCATCGACTGGCCGATTGTCAGGTAGTAGAGCTACTGCCACACAGCGCCACAACCCGGATTCGATCTCACCCATGGTGCATCCACTTTGCGTTTGATTATTTGTTCTTGGTTCTTGTCTCTCCAAAATATTCCAAATTGAATTTAACCTGGAAGTGGTGGAGGGTGCGCTTGTGAAAATTGATTATTGAAGAAGGAAGCGCTGCCATAAATTTAGTTGCGTCTCGTTGAGTACCTATGGTTGGGTGAAGACTATTCCATGCTTGAATTGTGCGGGGGAATGAATTGGTAGCTGGTATCACAAATTGGATCGAATGCCCTTGTCTGCTCCTAATAGGATTTGGTTTGGAGTAGGTTCAAAGTCAAAGCCAAAAGTCAAAGAGTTTATTGTCATGTGTCGCTGACAGGACAATGGAATTATATATTTGCATAGCACAAGAAAACATAGTGGGCATTGACTACAATTATAAACGTAAATACTCACATGAATTAATAAATTAATAAAGTACAAATAACAGATGGAGGGATATTAATGTTCAGAGTTTCGAGTTTAATAGCCTGATGGCTTTGGGAAGTAGCTATTCCAAAACCGGGTTGTTGCAGTCCTCAGGCTTCCGTACCTTCTACCTGAAGGTAGCGGGGAGATGAGTGTGAGGCCAGGGCGGTGTGGGTCCTTGATGATGCTGCCAGCCTTTTTGAGGCAGCGACTGTGGTAGATCCCCTCGATGGAAGGAAGGTCAGAGCCGATGATGGACTGGGCAGTGTTTACTACTTTGTTTAGTCTTTTCCTCTCCAGGGCACTCAAGTTGCCGAACCAAGCCACGATGCAACCGGTCAGCAAGCTCTCTACTGTGCACCTGTAGAAGTTAGAGAGAGTCCTCCTTGACAGACAACTCTGAACATTAACAGCTCATTATCAGTTTATTTGCACTTTATCTGTTTTATTTATTCATGTGTCTATATATCTATACAATGGTATATGGACACACTGATCTGTTCTGTATTCATGCCTTTTATATTCTGTTGTGCTGAAGCAAAGCAGAATTTCATTGGCCTATCTGGGACACATGACCATAAACTCACTTGAATCTTGAATCTTGAACATAATGAGTCTGACCATTTCAACGTAGATCGTTGTGTAATTGATGCCAAGATACTTGTTTGTTTGGCTTCTTCAAGGGTGGCCCCAATGATATTGTCTGATGTTTCGCCTGGTTTCCTCATTCTGGTGACACGTATGGTTTCACATCTGGAAGGATTAAACTGCATGCCCCATTGTTGTGACCCCTCAACCATAATATCTTCTTGAAGATAATCCTCATCATCAGCTGAAATAATTGGACTGTACAGCAACCAATCATCAGCGAATAGTCTGGTCGTGCTTGCGACTTTTTCCACTGATGTCATTAATGTAAAGCAAAATCAGATGTGGGGCCAGTACTGTGCCCTGAGGTGCACCTCTTCACACAGGACGCCATTCGCAGATTTTTTCATTCACACACAGGCGCTGAAGACATTTTGGCAGAAAACTGGAAATGATTTGTTTTGTATTGGAACGAACACTGTAAATGTCAAGCTTCCGAAGCAGTCTCTGGTGTTGGATGACAACAAATGCTTTAGAAAAGTCCCGCACTGCGAAATCCGTGATGACAATGCTATCAAGGTTCTTGGCGAGGTCATTTGTCGTCAGGATAAATTGAGACTCACATAATCTATGCCTCGTAAATGCATGTTGGTTGTCAGCAAGAATGTTATGTTTGCTCACGTGTCTCATCAGATTACTATCGATTAAATTCTCTAGCAGTTTGCACCAGTGCTTGTTAATGAAACTGGACGATAAATCGCAGGGTTGGCGTTTGAACCGTTCTTAAAGTGAGGAATGATGTTAGCTTTCCCGTAATCCAGCGGGACATCACCGGAATCAAACAACTGTTGGAAAATGAACTGGAACACTGCGGCCAGTTCTTCGGCTGCGAACTTGAGCGCTTGATTCTGTATCTGATCCGGTCTAATTGCTTTTGTTTTATTGATGTTGAGTAATTACTTCTTGACACCTTCAACCTCAATGTTAATAACAAACATATCAGCATACGGGCTGGGCAGTAGATCTGGAAATGATGAAGACTCCACATCTTCCCGGGTTGATATTGGTTTGCAAAAACCTCTTCTTTCGCCTGGTCCTCAATGATAAGACAGTTGTTCTCTTTAACATTTGGACACCAGTAGTGTCTGTCCGGCTAGATTTCACATATCTTCCAAAACTCTTGGGTTACACTCCCTCAAGAATAGAAGATGCATGTTGTCTATGAGCACTCCTAATACTACGATCGACTTCAAGTTCAAGTTCAAGTTCAAGTTTGCATTCATTGTCACACTAGACTAAGTGGGACCCGTTGGGTCCCACCTTCACACGGGAGGGCTGGTCCACCAATGCAATATTCCACCTCCCCACCAATTCCAATATCGCTAGCCAGTGATTGTGGGGGAAGGACTTCCTGGAGCGCTAGCATGGGTGTTGTGGGCCGAAGGGACTGTTTCCAGAGGGCTAGTATGCACATTGTGGGCGGAATGGATTCATGGCCTGGCAGTTCAGTCACTAAGGCCTGGCAGCTCAGTCACTCAGGCCTGGGAGGCTGGCAGCTCAGTCACTCAGGCCTGGGAGGCTGGCAGCTCAGTCACTCAGGCCTGGCGGGTTGGTAGCTCAGAAATATTGCCAGAAATGCTGCCGAGGACAAGGGACAAATTCTGAGAGAGAAGGTGGAGATGGTGGACAATGAATTTTAGACATTTTCACATTTTTTTCAGATCAAAGCAATGAGGGAGGAAAGTCAATCCTTGTGTGGATCTCTGAAGTGCTAGTATGGGTAATGTAAGCTGAAGGGATTGGTGTCCAAAGGGATAGTATGGACGTTGTGGACTGAATGGCTTCATGGACTTGCAATTCAGTGATTTATGACTAGTGGGCTGGCAGTGCACTAAGTCATGGCTGGTGGGCAGGCAATTCAGTCACTTACTAAAGTCAGTTATTAAAGATGGGATAGCAGCACATTTGGAAAGTGATGAAATCATTGGACAAAGTCAGCATGGATTTACGAAAGGTAAATCATGTCTGACGAATCTTGTGGAATTTTTCGAGGATGTAACTAGTAGCGTGGATAAGGGAGAACCAGTGGATGTAGTGTATCTGGACTTCCAGCAGGCTTTCGACAAGGTCCCATACAAGAGATTAGTACACAAACTTAAAGCATACGGCAATGGGGGTTCAGTATTGATGTGGATAGAGAACTGGCTGGAAAACAGGAAGCAAAGAGTAGGAGTAAACGGCCCTTTTCACAATGGCAGTTATCATTGTGATCATTGTGACACAATGATCATTTATGTATATTATAAATATCTGGGGTCCCAGCACTGAGCCTTGCGGTACCCCGCTAGTCACTGCCTGCCATTGTGAAATTGTTACGTCGGCTATGGATGCATCGTCATATGTGATGTGAGAGCGGCTGCAGTAGGCTTCCCATTTTCGGATGTGGGAGAAGTATCGCCGCCTGGTGGACTCTCGGCACGACGCTCCAATGGTATCCACAGTTCTGGGTGATAGGTCATACTGCAGTAATGGCCGGTTTCGAATCTGCAAGCCAACAAATTCAGATAGCTATGGCAGGGATGTGGCTCCCCTGACACGGGGTTAGTGACCAATTGTGGGCAACCCTCTAAGAGGACCCAAGGCTGACTGATAATGTCAAAGACCACCGGATACCATGGCTGCGTAGGCCAGTCGGGTAAAATAAGAATGCCCTTAGCAGCATCCATCTGAATTTTCCGCAATACCCGACTGATGAGGCAAAACGGGGGGGAATGCATAGAAAAACCATTTCCCCCAGTCCAGCGAGAATGCATCCATCGCCATTGCCCCAGGATCTGGTTCCCACGAAACGTATGTTGGTACCTGATAACCATATAATAACCATATAACAATTACAGCACGGAAACAGGCCATCTCGGCCCTTCAAGTCCGTGCCGAACAACGTTTTTCCCTTAGTCCCACCTGCCTGCACTCATACCATAACCCTCCATACCCTTCTCATCCATATGCCTATCCAATTTATTTTTAAATGATACTAACGAACCTGCCGCCACCACTTCCACTGGAAGCTCATTCCACACCGCCGCCACTCTCTGAGTAAAGAAGTTCACCCTCATGTTACCCCTAAACCTCTGTCCCTTAATTCTAAAGTCATGTCCTCGTGTTTGAATCCTCCCTATTCTCAAAGGGAAAAGCTTGTCCACATTAACTCTGTCTATCCCTCTAATCATTTTAAAGACCTCTATCAAGTCCCCCCTTAACCTTCTTAACCATAGAATAAAGACCTAACTTATTTAACCTATCTCTGTAACTTAGCTGTTGAAACCCAGGCAACATTCTAGTAAATCTCCTCTGTACCCTCTCTATTTTGTTGATATCCTTCCTATAATTGGGCGACCAAAATTGTACACCATACTCCAGATTTGGTCTCACCAACGCCTTGTACAATTTTAGCATTACATCCCAGCTTCTATACTCAATGCTCTGATTTATAAAGGCTAGCATACCAAAAGCTTTCTTTACCACCCTATCTATATGAGATTCCACCTTCAAGGAACTATGCACGGTTATTCCCAGATCCCTCTGTTCAACTGTATTCTTCAATTCCCTACCGTTTACCATGTACGTCCTATTTTGATTTGTCCTGCCAAGGTGTAGCACCTCACATTTATCAGCATTAAACTCCATCTGCCATCTTTCAGCCCATTTTTCCAACTGGCCTAAATCACTCTGTAGACTTTGGAAATCCTCTTCATTATCCACAACACCCCCTATCTTGGTATCATCTGCATACTTACTAATCCAATTTACCACCCCATCATCCAGATCATTGATGTACATGACAAACAACAAAGGAACCAACACAGATCCCTGAGGCACCCCACTAGTCACCTGCCTCCAACCCGACAAACAGCCATCCACCATTACCCTCTGGCTTCTCGCATTCAGCCACTGTTGAATCCATCTTGCTATTCCTGCATTTATACCCAACAGTTGAACCTTCTTAACCAACCTTCCATGAGGAACCTTGTCAAAGGCCTTACTGAAGTCCATATAGACAACATCCACCGCTTTACCCTCGTCAATTTTCCAAGTAACCTCTTCAAAAAAATCAAGAAGATTAGTCAAACATGACCTTCCGGGCATAAATCCATGTTGACTGTTCCTAATTAGACCCTCTTTATCCAGATACTTATATATATTATCTCTAAGTATCTTTTCCATTAATTTGCCCACCACTGAAGTCAAACTATCCGGTCTATAATTGCTAGGTTTACTTTTAGAACCCTTTTTAAACAATGGAACAACATGCGCAGTACGCCAATCCTCGGGGACTAATCCCGTTTCTAATGACATTTGAAATATTTCTGTCATAGCCCCGGCTATTTCTACACTAACATCCCTCAATGTCCTAGGGAATATCCTGTCAGGACCTGGAGTCTTATCCACTTTTATATTTTTCAAAAATGCCAGTACTTCTTTTACTTTGAAACTCATAGCATCCATAGCTACTCTACTAGTTTCCGTTACCTCACATAATTCAACATCCTTCTCCTTGGTGAATACCGAAGAAAATAAATTGTTCAATATCTCCCCCATCTCTTTTGGCTCTGCAGATAGCTGTCCACTCGGTCTCTCCAATGGACCAATTTTATCCCTTGTTATCCTTTTGCTATTTATATAGCTGTAGAAACCCTTTGGATTTACTTTCACCTTACTTGCCAAAGCAACCTCATATCTTCAATCAAACCTCATATCATATCTGATGGTTCAACCATGACGCAAAAAGGTCGATATCCGGTTCACCAAATTTGGCTGTAACTTTAGCGAAGATTTGAGGATGCAACATCCACTCGATGTGGTCATTAAACTTGCGTGACCTGGTGTCCGCCACAGTATTGAGCTCACCTGGTAAATAGGTAGATGAAATCCAAATATTCCGTTGAACACACCAGAGCCAAATTGTATTAGCCAATTCATCACATGAAATTGACCTGGTACCGCCATGTGGTTTAAATATGCCACCGCAGTGGTATTGTCTATATGGATACGGACATGAGCGTCAGTAAGATTGGAACAATAAGCTCGAAGTCCGTGAAATGCTGCAAGCATCTCCAAATAGTTTATCCCTTGTGACAACAACATAGAAGATTCAAGGTTGTCCCATCTGCCCCCGCAACTAGAGCAGTTGTCCGTAGCTCCCCAGCCATAGGAACTTGCATCGGTTTGCAAGTATACCATCGGATTGGGCACAATAATGGGTTTAAATGAGTCACTAATATGGTCCACCCACCATTGTAACTCAATCTTAGCTTTAAGAGGCAGCTGCATTGGTCTGTCGAAATGTCCGGCGTTTTGTTTTAACGCTGAGATCTTGGCTCTTTGCAAATTTTGATAATGCAAAGGCCCGTATTGAGCTGCTGGAAACAATGCTACGATCTTGCCAATCACTTTAGCAGTTTGCCTAATTGATGGTATACTGGCGCAGGCTAAATCCTGACATACTTGGGTGACATCCCCAACCTTGTTAGCCGGTATGGTGGCCCTCATGCGATTGGAATCCACCGCGAACCCCAGATAATCCATAACCTGTGAAGGGCAGAACTTCGACTCGTCTGGATGGACAATAAACCCCAGCCGCTGAAAAATTGCCACAGTGGCTGAGACTGCCTGTTCAGCCGACTCCAGGATCTTGCCAATAATCAATATATCATCCAAATAGGCCATCACTACATGATGTTGCTTCCGTAGCCTGGCCATAATGGGTTTCAGTAATTTAGTAAACAATCTAGGGGCTGTAGTAAGCCCATTTGGCAAAGCCCTGTATTGCCAGAGTTGATCCACCCAGACAAATTTTCAACTTCCATAGGAAGAACTTCCTATGGTGTTTCCGAATGGATACAGAATAGCATGCATCTTTTAAATCAATGCATGCCATAAAGCAGCCACGAGAAATCAATGACTTGGCTGTTTCGAAAGTGTCCATTTTGAAATGGGTGTATGTTACAAAAGTATTCAAATGGGTCAGATCAAAAATAACCCGACATCCTCCATCCTTCTTGGGCCTGGTAAATATGTTTGATACAAATTCAATTGGTTCAAGTATATTTTTTTCTATCACGCCTTTTTCTTGGAACCTTAAGATCTCACCATAGCCTGCTGCCTGTTCAACGGCAGACAGCGTAAATGTCCGATTGGGCATATGCTGGGATGGAGGAATGTTGCCATTAATGAACTTAATCTCATGGCCTTGAATACTTTGTAAGACAAACTCATCTGAAGTGATAGTTTCCCATGCCCCCGTGAAGAACCGAAGGCGCCCACCAACATGTGAAGTTAAGCACGCAGGTGCATGAAAACCAGACCGCCTTACCTCCCTGGTTACCGGCGGTCCCTGACATGTTTGGCGGGTCGTGGAGGTGCTGGGTTGAGCTGCGGCGTCCGCCTCTTCCACTGAGGCCGCTGCGGGCCTTGCCCTAAAAAAGGCCGCGGCTGCTGGGGCTGCTGGTATTGAGGTGGAGCTGGAGTGTAGGTCCGTGTCGGTCTGGAGACAGGGCCTCGTGGCCGAATAAATGTCGCTTTTATGGCCGGCGGTCTGGGGGCGATCTGAGACCGCATAAGTCCCACCGTTTTGGCGTGGTCATCCAGCTCCTTAACCCTCTTCGGGAGGTCTTCCGCGAACAGCTGTCTGGGCGGTGGTGGAGGAGGCGCCTTGCACAACCCAGCAAATTTTGGGTTGAGCGTGGGGCGGATGCTGCTTTTTCTAAAGGCATTTATTTTGTGCTGCGTGGCACATAGCAGCGCGAGAGCATCCTCCTGGTCTAGGTTGAGGTCTTCGCCATCCACCAACCGTGCGAACGCGGTGATCCCAGCCGTGAGCAGCCTCAGGATTCGTTGGAGTTTGATCTCCTGAGTTCGGATGGCGGTGCCTATGTTGCCCCAGATCGGCGTATTGACCACGGACACGTTGAGGGAGTTGCAGTTGGATGGGGCTTTATGCCGGTTGATGGCCTGTGAGAGAACATCCTCCTGGAGCTGGTGGTTAGTGAGGAAGTCCACGGTGGCAGCCAGTTTGGGGTTGAGGGGAAGTCCCGCTGTCTCCTGAGAAGCAAATTTCGCCGCCACATCAAGGAGTTCTTCCGGCGGCACCTCCGATGGAACCGGTGAAGGGTCTGCAAACTCCTCCTCCTCTGGCTGCGTCAGGCTGGCTGTTGAGACTGGTGAAACCTCCGTGTGCCCTTTGACGCTGGATGCCTCCTGTCGTTGGTTGTCTAAAAGGAGCTCCAATAGCCGCTCCATACGGTCAATACGTCCTTCGCCCTGAACACTCGGGCGGTCGGAGTCCTCCGGCTCTGAAATACTGCCGAGGCTCCTTTCATCGGCCCGCACCTCGTCGAGGTGAACCCGGTGCCGGAATTTGTCGCTGCCAGCCGCCGCAGCAAAGCTGAGCGATTCCCGCGCGGGAGGTGTGTTCAACCGCCTTCTTTTGGCGGATCCTAGTGCCGCTGCCACGGAGGGCAAACGAGGCGGGGAGTCGGCACCCAATGCCTCAGCACGGTGACCCGCCGCCCGCGCGGGCTTGCCGGCTGCCCACATCGTGGACCTTGCCGAGGCATGGTCTCGTCCTCCCATCCATGGGGGATTCGGCGACCGTGGCGGGACTGCACCCAAATGACCCGTCCCGGTGTCGGTGGATGGGGAGTCAACACTGGACCTCACAGTGGACTTGATTCCCGCCTTTGTACCAGTCCGCTGCTTGGCGGCACGTGACGCCTTTGCCCCTGAAGGGTTAGGCTTCCGGGCTCCATCCCTCCCCCTACTCTGAGGGCTGAGGGAGAAGGGCCGTGCAGCCGCACGCGACTCCTTGCCCGAGGCCGCCAACGGGCCCGTTGGCGACCTGAATGCCCAGGCAGGGTCTACCTGCTCCGGCGGCACACCGCAGTCCTGCTCCTCGAACTCCTCCCTGGAGCTGCGGTGTGTCAGCGGGTCCGGCCCTGCAGCAACAGGGCTCCCCGGTTTCCCTGCCTTCCTCCCGGCCTGTCTCACTGGTGCAGCCGATAATCAGGGCTCCGGGACAGATGGCCGGCGACTAGGGACGGACGTCTTTCGGCCTCTGGAACTCCCTTCCATGTCCTTGCTGAAAGACAAAAAGTACTCGCAGCGAGGACCAACCAACTTAAGGTTAGCATAACTTACCTCAGCGGTCCCTTATGAAGGACTGGCGGGGAGCGCACCCCACCGCCAGCCGTCGGCAGCAACGCGTTGCGACGATATGTCACGCATGCGTGCTGGCGGGTTCTTCACGAAGTCACTCACGTGACTCCTAAATGAAATTGTCCTACGTCAGACTCCTATCTATAATAGCTCTGCCACCATAATCCCATCCAAAATGATCTCCAAGCTCCTGGAACTAGGAATCAGCTCCACCCTCTGCCACTGGATCTGCAACTTCCTGACCCTTCCAATCGGTGAAGATAGGTGACAGCGTCTCATCCTCAATAATCATCAACACTGGTGCCCCGCAAGGATGCGTTCTCAGTCCTCTAATACACTCCCTATACGCCAAGGCCAAATGTGGCTCTAATTCCATCTACAAGTCTGCAACCGATAACACTGTGGTGGGATGAATCACGACCAATAACTGGATGGAGTACAGGAAGGATATTTCATAAGGTCATCAGTGATAGCAGTAGAATTAGGCCATTTGGCCCATCAGGTCTACACCGCCATTCGATCATGGCTGAGCCATCACTCCCTCCTTGCCCCATTCTCCTGTCTTCTCCCCATAACGTCTGGGACCACTAGTCACAGGCCTCCAGTCTGAGAAGCAACCTTCCTTCCACCATCACCCTCTGCTTCCTTCCCTGGAGCCGAATTTCAATCCATTTAGCTATCTCTCCTTGCGACTATATAAAGGTCTGAACTAGAAAGTACGACGGCAAACTTTAAGGAACATTTAGATAGGTGCATGGACAGACAGACAGGTTATTTATAGGAATATGGGATTTGGACATGTTGGCCAGTGTGGGCAGGCAGGCAGGCAGGCAGGCTGGGCTGAAGATGCTGTGACACTCGATGCCTCTATGTCTCTATAACTGGAGGGTGTGTGTGTGCACAAATAGTGCAGTAAGGTGTTCCTCACTGGGCCATGGATCTCTGTGCTGGGATCGTAGAACAGATTCATTTTAAGATAAACCCGGTTAATCACACGTTTTAACATTATTATTACAGCAGTTTGTCCCATGGTCACACATGGATAGGGAACCTGCAAACATGTCCGATCTTCTACAGTGGGTCAGCACAAGGCAAATGTTGTCAGTGTTGCCACTGGTGAAAATATATCTGGGTAGTGTGCGACGGAACTGGGAACTGGTGTTATTTCAAATGTTTGACTATAAAGGGTTAACTGAAGTTCAGTATCCATAATTAATCTCATCTGTAATGAGCACTAACTCCATCTTGCTGCGCTATCCACGCTGGTAAACACGGCACGGGAACATGCATTAACTTGTTATTTTCATCTTAATTAACTGTGGTAAGTAACGGTGCTCTATCTTTCATCCAGTGGGGAATATTAGTTCCACAAAGTGAACACAAGGCGCGGTTCTGTTCAATCTGTAGTTTATTTTCTAGTAAACAACTTCAGACCAGTGGACAGGTAGATGCTAATTCAATGCCACGGACAGCAAGGTCGTTCTGAGTGTAAATGGCCGACTCTTCCGCCTACGCTGTCCACACAACAGTACAGAAAAAGTTGCCACACACACACGCAGACTTTGTTGATGGGATTGTTTATCAAGTAATTCAAGAGAGCATATCTCCCATCATGCAGTGTAAAGCTGGTATCGGTAGAAGTGAAATCAACACTTCAGTGAGCAGCAGGGACTGTTATTAAAAATGACCAATTTATTGGACAGGCATTTATATGATGTTTTCCTCTTAATCTGTATCTTTGAGAAATGTGGGCAAATGTAGAAGTTTCATTCATCTGATTCAAGGCCAGAGTTTAGTGGTGACTAAATGTCCAAACAGTTGTCAGGTCACCGTTTAAAAGCAGTTTATTTGTTAGTGCTGTACCTGGCGCAAACTCACACACAGGTTTACCGTGTTTCATAGAGAGGGATAGTGCACTTTAGTTCATCTAAACTATTCCCATTGGCCGGCATATGATAAGCAGTGACACGAGGAGAGAGAGAGATAAGAAGGGAGATAGAGGGAGGGGATAGGGATAGGGTGGAGATAGAGAGAGGGTAGGATGAGGGAGAGAGACCGAGAGAGAGAGAGGAACCCGGGTCTCTGGTGCTGTGAGGCAGCAACTCCACCGCTACACTACCGTGCCGCACTAGTGTGTGAACGGGCGATCGCTGGTCACATGTTCTAGGAGCAGAATTAGGCCACTCGGCCCATCAAGTCAATTTCGGCATTCAATTATAACTGATCTATCTCTCCCTCCCAACCCCATTCTCCCGCATCCTCCACATAAGCCCTGACACCCGTACTATTCAACAATCTATGTATCTCTGCCCTAAATATATACACTGACTTGTGGTCTGCACCGCCATCTGTGGCATCGAATCCCACAGATTCACCACCCTCTGGCTAAAGAAATTCCTTCTAATCTCCATCTTAAAGGAACATTCTTTAATTGTGAGGCTGTGACCTCTGGTCCTAAACTCTCCCACTCGTGGAAACATCCTCTCCACATCCACTCTGCTCTGGAAGGTAAGATTGCAAGGGATCCAAGGAGAGATAGCTGAATGGATAGAAACCTGGCTTCATGGAAGGAAGCAGAGGGTGATGGTGGAAGGTTGTTTTTCAGACGGGAGGCCTGTGACTAGCGGTGAGAACGTACAAGGCATGAGCAGCAAATTTGCAGCTGACACCTCACTGAGTGGTATTGTAGATACTGAAAATGTTTGTGAGAAATTGCAGAAAGATCTTGATCGGTTGGCCAGGTGGGCTGAGGAATGTCTGATGGAGTTTAATACAGAGAAATGTGAGGTGTTGCATTTTGTGAAGTTTAATAAGGGCAGCACCTACACAGTGAATGGTTGGGCTCTTGGAAGTGCTGTGGAGCAGAGGGATCTACGAGTGCAGTTACATACTTCTTTGCAATGGCATGAGGGGTAGATATGGTGATTAAAAATGCATTTGGCACATTGGCCTGCATCAGAGTATTGTGTAGAAGTTGGGAGGTCATGTTACAGATGTATAGGGCGTTGATGAGAACACAGTTAGAGTATTGTGCTCAGTGTTGGTCATCGTGTTATAGGAAATATGTTGTCAAGCTCGAAATGGTGCAGATAGGTTTAACGAGGCTGTTGCCAGGACACGAGAGCCTGAGCTATAGAGGGAGATTGGGCGGGCTAGGACATTATTCCTTGGAGCGCAGGTGGGTCAGGAGTGATCTTATAGAGGTGTGGGACATCATGAGAGGAATAGATCAGGTAAATACACAGTCTATAGCCCAGATTAGGGGAATTAAGAACCAGGGACATTGGTATGAGGTGAGGGGGGAAATATTTAATAGGGGCATGAGGAGTGACTATTTACACAAAGGGTGTTGTGTACATGGAACAAACCTGTATCCACCCACCACTCACCAAGGTTTGCCTTGGCCCTCTCTCCACCTTTCTCACCACCCCCCCAACACAATCAGTTTGAAGAAGGGTCCCAACCACAACACCACATATCCATGTTCTCCAGAGATGCTGCCTGACGCGCTGAGATACTCCCGCGCTCTATGTCTTTATTGTGAACCAGAATCTGTAGTTCTTGTATCTCCTGGTTACTGTTAAAGTTTTAAGGGACGTCGCTCGGTATGTTTGCATCAGATAGAATCCCGGTGCACATTCTCATTTTCCATCCACTCTTCGGGTGCTGTCTATGTGGAGTGTACATGTTCTCCCCGTGACTGTGTGGGTATTCTCCGGGTGCTCCGGTTTCTCCACCAGACAGAGAGTGGTGGGTCGATGGAACAAGCTGCCGCAGGAGGCAGTTAAGGTAAGTGCCATATCAACAGTTGAAGTACATTTGGACAAGGATACGAACAGGAGAGTGTGAGAGGGATATGGGCCAAACACGGGCAGGTGGGACTCGTGTAGATGGGGCATCTTGGTCAGAATGGGCAAGTTGGGCGGAAGGGTCTATTTCCGTGCTGTGTGTCTCTATGCAAGGTTCCCTACAAGTGGCGAGTCAGGTGGACAGGGTGGTGAAGAAGACACTTGCCTTCATGGGCAAGCGGACTGAGCACAAAGGTTGCGGCATCGTGATACATCTGTACAACTCGTTGGTAAGACCACACTTGGAGTACTGTGCACAACTCTGGTCACCAAGCCACAGGAAGGATACCATGGTATTGGAAAGGCTACAAACGAGATTCACCAGGTATGTTACCTGGGCTGGAGACTTGATATGGAGAGAGGTTGGATAATCTGGGGCCTTTTCCTTTGGAGAGCGGGAGGATGAGGTGTGACCTTATTGAGGTGTACAAGTTCACGAGGAGCATGATTTAAACTACCATTGACAAGTAAGGTATGTGCCGTAATAAGCACCGGGCAGTGACTCTGACATCCACCATCATGAAGTGCTTTGAGAGACTGGTGTTGGCGCATATTAACTCCAGTATCCCAGCCAGCCTTGATCCATTACAGTTTGCTCATCAACGCAGCAGTGACCATCTCCCGGCCCTAATCCCATCTCTGGAATAGATAGACAACAAGGTGGCATAGAAACATAGGGAATAGGTGCAGGAGTAGGCCATTCGGCCCTTCCAGTCTGCACCGCCATGCAATATGATCATGGCTGATCATCCACTATCAGTACCCCATTCATGCTTTCTCCCCATATCCCTTGATTCCGTTAGCCCTAAGAGCAAAATCTAACTCTCTCTTGAAGACATCCAGGGACTTGGCCTCCACTGACTTCTGTGGCAGTGAATTCCACAGATTCACAACACTGTGTGAAAACATTTTTCCTCATCTTGGTCCTAAATAGCCTATCCCTTATTCTTATTCCTAACCCTTATTCTTAGCCCTTATTCTTAAAATGTACCCCTGGTCCCGGAAACCCCAACATCGGGAACATTTTTCCTGCATCCAGCTTGTCTAATCGCTTAATGTTATATGTTTCTGTAAGATCCCCTCTCATCTGTCTAAATTCCAGTGAATATAAGCCCAGTCGACCCATTCTGTCATCATTTGTCAGTCTCGCCATCCAGGGAATTAACCTGGTGAACCTATGCTGCACTCTCCCAATAGCAAGAATTGCTACGTTAGGACTTGTCCTACGTTAGACTCCTATCTATCGGTAATAGCTCTGCCACCATAATCCCATCCAAACTGATCTCCAAGCTCCTGGAACTAGGAATCAGCTCCACCCACTGCCACTGGATCTGCAACTTTCTGACCCTTCCAATCGGTGAAGATAGGTGACAGCGTCTCATCCGCAATAATCATCAACACTGGTGCCCGCAAGGATGCGTTCTCAGTCCTCTAATACACTCCCTATATACATGACACCAAGGCCAAATGTGGCTCTAATTCCATCTACAAATCTGAAAACGACAACACTGTGGTGGGATGAATCACGACCAATAACTGGATGGAGTACAGGAAGGATATGTCATAAGGTCATCAGTGATAGCAGTACAATTAGGCCATTCGGCCCATCAGGTCTACACCGCCATTCAATCATGGCTGAGCCATCTCTCCCTCCTTGCCCCATTCTCCTGCCTTCTCCCCATAACGTCTGGGACCTGTACTAATCAAGAATCTGTCTATCTCTGCCTTAGTATTATCCATTAACATGGCCTCTATTGTGGAAAAGAACTCCTCAATTTCTCCACCTTCTGACTAAAGATATTTCACATTTCTTTCCTAAAAATTCACTACCATTCGCTGTGTAGATCCTCCCCATGTTAGACTTCCCAAAATGCAATACCTCACCATTCTCTGCATTAAATTCCATCAACCATTCCCCAGCATACTTGGCCAATCGATCAAGACCCTACTGCAATTAATCACAACTATCTTCACTATCTGCAGAACCACCCACTTTTGTATCATCTGCAAACTTGCTAAACATGCTCTGTAAGTTCTCATCCAAATCATTGATGTAAATGACAAACAGAAACGGGCCCAGCATTGAATACTGAGGCAGACCACTAGTCACAGGCCTCCAGTCTGAGGAGCAACCTTCCTTCCACCATCACCCTCTGCTTCCTTCCCTGAAGCCAAATTTCAATCCATTCAGCTATCTCTCCTTGTAACTATATAAAGGTACAAACTAAAAAGTACTACGGCAAACATTAAGGAACATTTATACAGGTGCATGGACAGACAGACAGGCCATTTATAGGAATATGGGGATGGGACATGTTGGCCGGTGTGGGCAGGCAGGCAGGCAGGCTGGGCTGAAGATGCTGTGAGACTCGATGCCTCTATGTCTCTATAACTAGAGGGCGTGTGTGTGCACAAATAGTGCAGTAAGGTATTCCTCTCTTGGCCATGGATCTCTGTGCTGGGATCGTAGAACAGATTCATTTTAAGGCAAACCCGGTTAATCACACATTTAACATTAGTATTACAGCAGTTTGTCCAATGGTCAAACATGGATAGGGTACCTGCAAACATGTCCGATCTTCCACAGTGGGTCAGCACAAGGCAAATGTTGTCAGTGTTGCCACTGGTGAAAATATATCTGGGTAGTGTGCGACGGAACTGGGAACTGGTTGTTATTTCAAATGTTTGACTATAAAGGGTAAACTGAAGTTCAGTATCCATAATTAATCTAATCTGTAACGAGCACTAACTCCATCTTGCTGCTCTATCCACGCCAGTAAATACGGCACGTGAAGATGCATTAACTTGTTAATTTCATCTTAATTGTGGTTATAAATACTAATTGCCTCTCTCCGGGACACAATGGAAAGAAAAACACATAATGCGGAAAAATGACATGTAGCTTCACATCTGAGAAAGGGGTAGTTAAGTAACTATTTCCAATGGCCAGCATATGATAAGCAGTGGCATGAGGAGAG
>CAUPSL010000604.1:0-25027 GCA_963514005.1 Raja brachyura | reverse complement strand
ACAAGCACCGCACTTCATAGAAACATAGACACTAGGTGCAGGAGTAGAGGCCATTCGGCCCCTCGAACAAGCATCGCACTTCATAGAAACATAGAATATAGGTGCAGGAGTAGAGGCCATTCAGCCCCTCGAACCAGCACTGCCTTTCATAGAAACATAGACACTAGGTGCAGGAGTAGAGGCCATTCGGCCCCTTGAGCCAGCATCGCACTTCATAGAAACGTGGAATATAGGTGCAGGAGTAGGCCATTCGGCCCCTCGAACCAGCACTGCCATTCAATGTGATCATGGCTGATCATCCCCAATCAATAGACAATAGACAATAGATGCAGGAGTAGAGGCCCTTCGGCCCCTCGAGCCAGCACCGCACTTCATAGAAATATAGACACTAGGTGCAGGAGTAGAGGCCATTCGGCCCCTCGAGCCAGCATCGCACTTCATAGAAACGTGGAATATAGGTGCAGGAGTAGAGGCCATTCAGCCCCTCGAACCAGCACCGCACTTCATAGAAACATGGAAACATAGACACTAGGTGCAGGAGTAGAGGCCATTCAGCCCCTGGAGCCAGCACTGCCATTCAATGTGATCATGGCTGATAATCCCCAATCAATAAACAATAGACAATAGGTGCAGGAGTAGAGGCCATTTGGCCCCTTGAGCCAGCACTGCCATTCATAGCAATATTGAAAAATAGAATATAGGTGCAGGAGTAGGACATTCGGCCCTGCGAGCCTGCACCGCCATTCAATATGATCATGGCTGATCATCCAACTCGGCATCCTGTACCTGCCTTCTCTCCATGCCCCCTGATCCCTTTAGCCACACGGGCCACATCTAACTCCCTCTTAAATATAGCCAATGAACTGGCCTCAACTACCCTCTGTGGCAGAGAATTCCACAGATTCACCACCCTCTGTGTGAAAAATGTTTTTCTCATCTCGGTCCTAAAGGAATTCCCCCTTATCCTTAAACTGTGACCGCATCATTCAATGTGATCATCGCTGATCATCCATATAACCATATAACCATATAACAATTACAGCACGGAAACAGGCCTTCTCGGCCCTTCCAGTCCGTCCGACCATTTATTTTCCCCTAGTCCCATCTACCTGCACTCAGACCATACCCCTCCATCCCCTTCCCGTCCATATACCTATCCACTTTACTTTTAAATGTTAAAATCGATCCTGCCTCCACCATTTCTGCAGGAAGATCATTCCACACCTAATGATGTGATGTGAGGACTTCCATATGAAGAAAAACTGGATAGACTCGGCTTGTACTCGCTGGAATTTAGAAGATTGAGAGGGGATCTTATAGAAACTTACAAAATTCTTAAGGGGTTGGACAGGCTAGATGCTGGAAGATTGTTCCCGATGTTGGGGAGGTCCAGGACAAGGGGTCACACAGTTTAAGGATATGGGGGAAGTCATTTAGGACCGAGATGAGAAAAACATTTTTCACACAGAGAGTGGTGAATCTGTGGAATTCTCTGCCACAGAAGGCAGTGGAGGCCGATTCACTGGATGTTTTCAAGAGAGAGTTAGATTTAGCTCTTAGGGCTGAAGGAACAAGGGATATGGGGAGAAGGCAGGAACGGGGTACTGATTGGGGATGATCAGCCATGATCACATTGAGTGGCGGTGCTGGCTCGAGGGGCCGAATGGCCTCCTCCTGCACCTATTGTCGATGTATCTACAGGGAGAGACAGAAGGGGAGGATAGTTGATGCAGTCAGTGTGTTTTAACGAGTGGAGTTCTGATCTCACTGCAGAGAATAGTTGGCACACACAGTGAGTGCAGGAAGGAACTGCAGACGCTGGTTTAAACCGAAGACAGACACAAAGTGCTGGAGTAACTCAGCGGGACGGGCAGCGTCTCTGGAGCGCAGGAACGGGCGACGTTTTCGGGTCGAGACCCTGCCTCAGACTGAGTATTGGGTACAGTGAAAGGCCTTGGATAGAGTGGATGTGGAGAGGATGTTTCCACGAGTGGGAGAGTCACGGACTAGAGGGCACAGCCTCAAGATTAAAGGACGTAGACTATTTTCTAAATGGGGAGAGAATCCAGAAATCGGAACGTGCAAAGGGACTTGGGAATGTTGGTGCAGGATTCCCAAAAAGTAAATCTGTGAGTGGAATCGGTAGTGAAGAAGGCAAACTCGATGCTAGCATTTATTTCAAGAGGGCTGGTATACAAAAACAGGGATGTAACACTGAGGCTCTATAAGGTGCTGGTCAGGGCTCATTTGGAACATTGTGAGCAGTTCTGGGCCCCGTATCTGAGGAAGGATGTGCCGGCTCTGGAGAGGGTCCAGAGGAGGTTTACCAGAACCATCCCAGGAACGAGTGGGTTAACGTACGATGAGCGTTTGTCGGCGCTGGGCCTGTACTCGCTGGGGTTTAGAAGGATGAGGGGGGAACCTCATTGAAACTTCACCGAATAGTGAAAGGCCCGGATAGAGTGGATGTGGAGAGGATGTTTCCACTAGTGGGAGAGTCCAGGACCAGAGGGCGCCGCCTCAGGATTAAAGGACGTTCCTTCAAGAAGGAGATGAGGAGGAATTTCTTTAGTCAGAGGGCGGTGAATCTGTGGAATTCTTTGCCACAGACGGCTGTGGAGGCCACAAGTCAGTGGATATTTTTAAGGCAGAGATAGATAGATAGATTCTTGTTTAAGAGGCAGCATCTATGGAGCGAAGGAATAGGTGACGATTCGGGTCGAGACCCTTCTTCAGATTAATCTAGTCACGTGTCAGGGGTTATGGGGAGAAGGCAGGAGAATGGGGTTAGGAGGGAGAGATAGATCAGCCATGAATGAATGGTGGAGTAGACTCGATGGGCCGAATAGCCTAATGTGCTCCTAGAATTTATGAACGTATGAAAATAACACCAGGCAGGGTAAAACAGCAGCGAGGGCTTTTCTTCTCAACAACAGGAGTTATTAATATTAATATAATATCAGGGGGGGGAGGGTTAGTGTGTGTGTGTGTGTTTGTGTGTGTGTGTGAGTGTGTGTGTGTGTGTGAGTATGTGTGTGTGTGTGTCTGTCTGTCTGAGTGTGTGTGTGAGTGTGTGTGTGTGAGTATGTGTGTGTCTGTGTGTGAGTGTGTGTGAGTATGTGTGTGTCTGTCTGTCTGAGTGTGTGTGTGAGTGTGTGTGTGTGTGTGTGTGTGTGTGTGTGTCTGTGTGTGAGTGTGTGAGTGTGTGTGTGAGTGTGTGTGAGTGTGTCTGTATGTCTGAGTGTGTGTGTGTGTGTGTGAGTGTGTGTGTGTGCGCGTCTGTCTGTGTGTGTGTGTGTGAGTGTGTGTGTGTCTGTCTGTCTGAGTGTGTGTGTGTGTGTGTGTCTGTGTGTCTGTGTGTGAGTGTGTATGTGTGTGTGTCTGTGTGTGAGTGTGTATGTGTGTGTGTGTCTGTGTGTGAGTGTGTGAGTGAGTGTGTGTGAGTGTGTCTGTATGTCTGAGTGTGTGTGTGTGTCTGTGTGTGTGAGTGTGTATGTGTGTGTGTGTCTGTGTGTGAGTGTGTATGTGTGTGTGTGTCTGTGTGTGAGTGTGTGAGTGAGTGTGTGTGTGAGTGTGTGTGTGTGTGTCTGAGTATGTGTGTGTGTGTGTGTGTGTGTCTGTCTGAGTGTGTGAGTGTGTGTGTGTGAGTGTCTGTGTGTGTGTGAGTGTGTAAGGAGGAACTGCAGATGCTGGTTTAAACCAAAGATAGACACAAAATACTGGAGTAACTCAGCGGGACGGGCAGCATTTCTGGAGAGCAGGAATGGGTGACGTTTCGGGTCGAGACAGTCTGAAGAAGGGCCTGGACCCGAGACGTCGCCCATCCCTTCTCTCCAGAGATGCTGCCCGTCCCGCTGAGTTACTCCAGCATCCTGTGTCTCCACATACGTACATATTAAAAAAAATAATAAAAGTGCAATAATAACAAGTCTATGCAGGTCTGAGGTTGTGGCGTTTAATAGCCTGATGGCTGTGGGGAAGTAGCTATTCCTGAACCTGGACGTTGCAGTCTTCAGGCTCCTGTACCTTCTAGCTGAAGGTAGCGGGGAGATGAGTGTGTGGCCAGGATGGTGTGGGTCCTTGATGATGCTGCCAGCCTTTTTGAGGCAGCGACTGCGATAGATCCCCTCGATGGAAGGAAGGTCCCTTCGAGCCTGCACCGCCATTCAATATGATCATGGCTGATCATCCCCATACAGTATCCCGTACCTGCCTTCTCTCCATACCCCCTGATCCCTTTAGCCACAAGGGCCACATCTAACTCCCTCTTAAATATAGCCAATGAACTGGCCTCAACTACCCTCTGTGGCAGAGAGTTCCAGAGACCCACCAATTTCTGTGTGAAAAAAGTCCTTCTCATCTCGGTCCTAAAGGATTTCCCCCTTATCCTTAAGCTGTGACCCCTTGTCCTGGACCTCCCCAACATCGGGAACAATCTTCCTGCATCTAGCCTGTCCAACCCCTTAAGAATTTTGTAAGTTTCTATAAGATCCCCCTCTCAATCTCCGAAATTCTAGAGAGTATAAACCGAGTCTATGCAGTCTTTGTTCATAAGACAGTCCTGACATCCCAGGAATCAGTCTGGTGAACCTTCTCTGCACTCCCTCTATGGCAAGAATGTCCTTCCTCAGATTTGGATATATATATATTGAATGGCAGTGCTGGCTCGAAGGGCTGAATGGCCTCTACTCCTGCACCTGGTGTCTATTGTCTATTGATGTGAACAGGATTGTGGATCCTCATCCTTCCCCCAGCCTCCCCCCCCCCCCCCATTTGTAACCATGCCTTGTCTCTCCACTGGCTGGATAGCCGGCAACAAATGCTTTTCACTGTACCTCAGTACATGTGACAATACACTAAACTGAACCTGGAACAAAGTTGAGGAGGAATTTGCAACACTTCCCTGCGGTTTCCCCATTTCAATTCAGGACCATTGCAACACGAAGCAAGATGTCTTTATCAGAGGTTTGTTGCCCGTGCAACAAAGCTGGGTCTGTCACCTCCGCTGCCTTTCAATGTCACGAGCGGTTTCTCCTTCCCTACCCGCCGGGGCAAGGGGAGGTTTCTGCAACACACAACGCAACCCCTTCTCGGCCGAAACATGGCATCATTGCCCCGAGGTTTTGGAAGAAATATCAGCTGCTTTGGCCTTTAACCGAGTTAAGGAACTGTGTGTGAAACCTTATCGCAGATTAGTTAGATAATCTGCCCATGTTTGTGTCTTTCGCTTTGCATCTGCTGTTTGTGAGCGGAACTAATGGTCGACACTGGAGGCCATGACAATGGATGTTTTAAAATATATTTTTTTTGTTAGGAGCATGTACATATATTATCAAATCACTTGTTTACCAATTACATACATATAAAGCTATTTTTTATTTAAAACATTTTAAAGGTAGAGCTGTGGAGAAAGAAAGAAACATAGAAACATAGAAAATAGGTGCAGGAGTAGAGGCCATTCGGCCCTTCGAGCCTGCACCGCCATTCAATATGATCATGGCTGATCATCCAACTCAGTATCCCGTACCTGCCTTCTCTCCATACCCCCTGGTCCCTTTAGCCACAAGGGCCACATCTAACATGGCTGATCATCCCCAATCAATAGACAATAGGCGCAGGAGTAGAGGCCATTCGGCCCCTCGAGCCAGCACCGCCATTCATAGAAGCATAGAATATAGGTGCTGGAATAGAGGCCATTCGGCCCCTCGAGCCAGCACCGCCATTCAGAGAAACATAGAAAATAGGTGCAGGAGTAGGCCATTCGGCCCTTCGAGCCTGCACCGCCATTCAATTTGATCATGGCTGATCATCCAACTCAGTACCCCATACCTGCCTTCTCTCCATACCCACTGATCCCTTTAGCCACAAGGGCCACACCTAACATGGCTGATCATCCCCAATCAATAGACAATCGATGCAGGAATAGAGGCCATTCGGCCCCTCGAGCCAGCACCGCCATTCAGAGAAACATAGAAAATAGGTGCAGGAGTAGGCCATTCGGCCCTTCGAGCCTGCACCGCCATTCAATATGATCATGGCTGATCATCCAACTCAGTATCCCGTACCTGCCTTCTCTCCATACCCCCTGATCCCTTTAGCCACAAGGGCCACATCTAACTCCCTCTTAAATATAGCCAATGAACTGGCCTCAACTACCTTCTGTGGCAGAGAATTCCACAGACCCACCACTCTCTGTGTGAAAAATGTTTTTCTCATCTTGGTCCTAAAAGACTTCCCCCTTATCCTTAAACTGTGTGACCCCTTGTTCTGGACTTCCCCAACATCGGGAACAATCTTCCTGCATCTAGCCTGTCCAACCCCTTAAGAATTTTGTAAGTTTCTATAAGATTCGCCCTCAATCTTCTAAATTCCAGCGAGTACAAGCAGTCTATCCAGTCTTTCTTCATATGGAAGTCCTGCCATCCCAGGAATCAGTCTGGTGAACCTTCTCTGTACCCCCTCTGTGGCAAGAATGTCTTTCCTCAGATTAGGAGACCAAAACTGTACGCAATACTCCAGGTGTGGTCTCACCAAGGCCCTGTACTCAGTTCCTCCATCTCATTTGACCCCTGGTCCCCTGTTATTTCCGGCAGATTATTTATGACTTCCTTAGTGAAGACAGAACCAAAGTAGTTATTCAATTGGTCTGCCATGTCCTTGTTCCCCATGATCAATTCACCAGTTTCTGACTGCAAGGGACCTACATTTGTTTTAACTAATCTTTTTCTGTTCACATATCTATAAAAGATTTTGCAGTCAGTTTTTATGTTCCCTGCTAATTTCCTTTCATAATCTATTTTCCACTATCCTAATTAAGCCCTTTATCCTCCTCTGCTGGACTCTGAATTTCTCCCAGTCCTCTGGTAGGCTGCTTTTTCTGGCTAATTTGTATGCTTCATTTTTTGTTTTGATAGTATCTCTGATTTCCCTCCTTATCCACGGATGCACCACCTTCCCTGATTTATTCTTTTGCCAAACTGGGATGAACAATTGTTGTACTTCATCCATGCAGTCTTTAAATACCTTCCATTGCACATCCACCGTCAACCCTTTAAGAATCGCTTGCCAGTCTATCTTGGCCAATTCATGTCTGTTCCCCCCTCTCCCATCGGGCAAGAGGCACGGAACTGTGAAAACGAACGCACACACACCTCCAGATTCAAGGGACAGTTTCTGCAGAAGGGTCTCGACCCGAAACGTCACCCATTCCTTCTCTCCAGAGATGCTGCCTGTCCCGCTGAGTTACTCCAGCATTTTGTGTCTATCTTCGGTATAAACCAGCATCTGCAGTTCCTTCCTACACAGTCCATAGAAGGTGAGGATAGTGTTGCACAGTGTTCAAGAGCCTGATAGAAACGCAGAAACATGGACAACAGGTGCAGGAGTAGAGGCCATTCGGCCTTCGAGCCAGCACCGCCATTCAATATGGTCATGGCTGATCATCCCCAATCAGTACCTTGTTCCTGCCTTCTCCCCATATCCCTTGATTCCGTTAGCCCCAAGAGCTAAATCTAACTCTCTCTTGAAAACATAGAAACATAGAAACATAGAAACATAGAAATTAGGTGCAGGAGTAGAGGCCATTCGGCCCTTTGAGCCTGCACCGCCATTCAATATGATCATGGCTGATCATCCAACTCAGTATCCCGTACCTGCCTTCTCTCCATACCCCCTGATCCCCTTAGCCACAAGGGCCACATCTAACTCCCTCTTAAATATAGCCAATGAACTGGCCTCAACTACCCTCTGTGGCAGAGAGTTCCAGAGACCCACCACTCTCTGTGTGAAAAAATTCCTTCTCATCTCGGTCCTAAAGCATTTCCCCCTTATCCTTAAGACATCCAGTGAATCGGCCTCCACTGCCTTCGGTGGCAGAGAATCCCACAGATTCTCAACTCTCTGGGTGAAAAAGTTTTTCCTCATCTCAGTCCTAAATGGCCGACCCCTTATTCTTAAACTGTGTGTGGCCCCTGCTTCTGGACTCGCCCAACATTGGTAACATTTTTCCTGCATCTAGCGTGTCCAGTCCTTTTATAATTTGATATGTTTCTATAAGATAAGAGGGCATGACATGAGAATTAAGGGACAGAAGTTTAGGGGCAACATGAGGGGGAACTTCTTTACTCAGAGAGTGGTGGCTGTGTGGAATGATCTTCCAGCAGAAGTGGTGGAGGCAGGATCGATTTTAACATTTAAAAGTAAAGTGGATAGGTATATGGACGGGAAGGGGATGGAGGGGTATGGTCTGAGTGCAGGTAGATGGGACTAGGGGAAAATAAATGGTCGGCACGGACTGGAAGGGCCGAGAAGGCCTGTTTCCGTGCTGTAATTGTTATATGGTTATATGGTTATAAGATCCCCCCTCATCCTTCTAAACTCCAGTGAATACAAGCCTAGTCTTTTCAATCTTTCCTCATATGACAGTCCCGCCATCCCAGGGATCGATCTGGTGAACCTACGCTGCACTGCCTCAATCACAAGGATGTCCTTCCTCAAATTAGGGGACCAAAACTGTTTAGGGTATTTATATTAAATTAGTTTCGTTTAGTGTAGTTTATCAGACTAAGTTTAGTATAACTGGCCTTAGTTTATCTTAGCTCAGCTTATTTTAGCTTGGTATGTGTTAGTTTATCTTATCTTAAGTTAGCTTAGTTTAAACTGACCTTAGCTTAGCATAGTTTAAGAAGGAACTGCAGATGCTGGTTTAAAACGAAGATAGACACAAAATGCTGGAGTAACTCAGCGGGTCAGACAGCATCTCTGGAGAGAAGGAATAGGTGACGTTTGGGGTCGAGACAATAGACAATAGGTGCAGGAGTAGAGGCCATTCGGGCCTTCGTGCCAGCACCGCCATTCAATGTGATCATGGCTGATCGTCCCCAATCAGTACCCCGTTCCTGCCTTCTCCCCATATCCCCCTGACTCTTTTCCTGCATCTAGCCTGTCCGATCCCTTAAGAATTTCTGTAGGTTAATTGGCCCTCTGTAAATTGCCCCCTAGTGTGCAGGGAGTGGATGAAAAGAGGGATAGCATAGAACTAGTGACTCGATGGGCCGAAGGGACGTACACACACCAAGTCAAATAACATACAAACCTGCACGTCTTTGGAGTGTGGGAGGAAACCGGAGCACCCGGAGAAAACCCACGCTGGTCACGGGGAGAACGTGCAAACTCCGTACAGACAGCACCCGTGGTCAGGATCGAACCTGGGTCTCTGGCCTGTACACTGGGGGTGCAGTGTGGCCTACAGCCAGCGGGTGCCGCCACTGAGTCCACTGAACGCGGCTCAGCAGTGCCACCTGCTGGCCTCCGAGGCCCTTCAGCCCATCTCACTGCTCCTCGCCCAAACCAATGGTGCTGAACTTTCAAAGTTCCTGCAGCTTTAGTCACCGTGAAGAATGCCATCAACAAGGTGGAGCAGCGGGTGGAGCTGCTGCCTCACACCGCCAGAGACCCCGGTTCGATCCTGACCACGGGCGCTGTCTGTACGGAGTTTGCACGTTCTCCCCGTGACCTGCGTGGGTTTTCTCCGGGTGCTCCGGTTTCCTCCCACACTCCAAAGACGTCCAGGTTTGTAGGTTAAACTGACCATGGGTTGGGGGAGTCCAGAACCAGGGGCCACACTCAGTTTAAGAATAAGGGGTAAGCCGTTTAGAACTGAGACGAGGAAACACTTTTTCTCACAGAGAGTTGTGAGTCTGTGGAATTCTCTGCCTCAGAGGGCGGTGGAGGCCGGTTCTCTGGATGCTTTCAAGAGAGAGCTAGAGAGGGCTCTTGAAGATAGCGGAGTCAGGGGATATGGGGGGAAGGCAGGAACGGGAGGTACCGATTGGGGATGGGTTACACAAAAAGCTGGAGAAACTCAGCGGGTGCAGCAGCATCTAAGGAGCGAAGAAGATAGGCGACGTTTCGGGTCGAGACCCTTCTTCAGACCCGATTGGGGATGATCAGGTATGATCACATTGAATGACGGTGCTGGCTTGAAGGGCCGAATGGCCTCTACTCCTGCACCTATTGTCCATTGTCTATTCTGTCTGCACGTTCTCCCTGGAGTTTGCACGTTCTCCCTGTGACCTGCGTGGGTTTTCTCCGGGCGCTCCGGTTTCCTCCCACACTCCAAAGACGTGCAGTACAGGTTTGTAGGTTAATTGGCTTCGGTAAGATTGTAAATTGTCCCTAGTGTGTGTGTAGGATAGTGCTGGTGTGCGGGGATCGCTGGTCAGTACGGACTCGGTGGGCCGAAGGGCCTGTTTCTGTGCTGTATCTCCGATGCCCAAAGTCTAAAGAAGCCAATCGGTCTACAAACCCGCACGTCTTTAGAGCGTGGGAGGAAACCGGAGCACCCGGGGAAAACCCACGGAAGCTCACAGGGAGAACGTGCAAACTCCGCACAGACAGCACCCCAGGTCGGGATCGAACCCAGGATGTCTGCCACTGAATCCCTGGTGTCAGGGGTTACGGGGGGGGGGGGGGGGAGGCAGGAGAATGGGGTTGGGAGGGAGAGATAGATCAGCCACAATCGGATGGCGTAAAGAATAGACTCGATGGGCCGAATGGCCTGATTCCGCATCAGCAGTTTATGGACTCGTGAGGTTATTAAATTAAGCTGATGGCGGAAAATGCTGAGCCGGCACATTCCACGGGATTATGTAACAGCACTAACTCTCTGCGGCTAATTAACTCGGGACAATCACTGCCGGTAAAGTCTGCGTAAAACGCCAACCTTCGAACTCACAGCGCTGGTTCAGAGACCTAATCAGGGCGGATAAACTCAATAAAGATCGAGAGGCCACCTGAGAATCAAACCCTCAATAAACCCAACAGCTCAAGATGCGGAGAAGGTTTACGAGGTTCGATAAGGCGCTGGTCAGGCCCAACTCAAAATTTACACGGTTAAATCTTAAATCAATGTTCACTCATTCTTAATTTACCTCCCCTTAATAAAACATAGAAACATTGAAACATAGAAATTAGGTGCAGGAGTAGGCCATTCGGCCCTTCGAGCCTGCACCGCCATTCAATGTGATCATGGCTGATCATCCAACTCAGTATCCTGTACCTGCCTTCTCTCCATACCCTCTGATCCCCTTAGCCACAAGGGCCACATCTAACTCCCTCTTAAATATAGCCAATGAACTGGCCTCAACTACCCTCTGTGGCAGAGAGTTCCAGAGACCCACCACTCTCTGTGTGAAAAAAGTCCTTCTCATCTCGGTCCTAAAGGATTTCCCCCTTATCCTTAAGCTGTGACCCCTTGTCCTGGACCTCCCCAACATCGGGAACAATCTTCCTGCATCTAGCCTGTCCAACCCCTTAAGAATCTTGTAAGTTTCTATAAGATCCCCCCTCAATCTCCTAAATTCTAGAGAGTATAAACCGAGTCTATGCAGTCTTTGTTCATAAGACAGTCCTGACATCCCAGGAATCAGGCTGGTGAACCTTTGCTGCACTCCCTCTATGGCAATAATGTCCTTCCTCAGATTTGGAGTCCAGAACTGTACGCAATACTCCAGGTGTGGCCTCACCAAGACCCTATACAACTGGAACAAAAAGACACAAGGAAGGCTCTTCATAACAAGAGGAGTTGAGTCTAGGAGCAAAGAGGTCCTTCTGCAGTTGTACAGTGCCCTAGTGAGACCACACCCGGAGCATTGTGTGCAGTTTTGCCTTCTCCCCATATCCCCTGACTCCGCTATCTTTAAGAGCCCTATCTAGCTCTTTCTTGAAAGCATCCAGAGAACCGGCCTCCACCGCCCTCTGAGGTAGAGAATTCCACAGACTCACAACTCTCTGTGAGAAAAAGTGTTTCCTCGTCTCCGTTCGAAATGGCCGACCCCTTATTCTTAAACTGTGTGTGTGGCCCCTGGTTCTGGACTCCCCCAACATCGGGAACATGTTTCCTGCCTCTAGCGTGTCCAAACCCTTAACAATCTTATGTGTTTCAATGTGATCCCCTCTCATCCTTCTAAACTCCAGAGTGTACAAGCCCAGCCGCTCCATTCTCTCAGCATATGACAGTCCCGCCATCCCGGGAATTAACCTGGTGAACCTACGCTGGGCTCCCTCAATAGCAAGAATGTCCTTCCTCAAATTAGGGGACCAAACTGCACACAATACTCCAGGTGTGGTCTCACCAGGGCTCTGTACAACTGCAGAAAGACTTCTTTGCTCCTATACAATAGACAATAGGCGCAGGAGTAGAGGCCATTCGGCCCTTCGAGCCAGCACCGCCATTCAATGTGATCACGGCTGATCATCCCCAATCAGTACCCCGTTCCTGCCTTCTCCCCATATCCCCTGACTCCGCTATCTTTAAGAGCCCTATCTAGCTCTCTCTTGAAAGCATCCAGAGAACCGGCCTCCACCGCCCTCTGAGGCAGAGAATTCCACAGATTTCCAGAGGTTAGTCGAGCCCAGGCCTCCGGCACTGTGAGGCAGCAGTTCCACCCGCTGCGCCACCCCTTGAAGTGATTTTTTCCCACAACACGGTGACATGAGAAGGCCTTGTGGCCTGAGGCCAAGGGAGGCTGTAACCCGTTCACAGGCCCTGCATTGTTAGTTGGAGCTGGGTCTGTAGGCCCGTTGCCACGGTGACCGTCTCTCCCCTGCTTGCTGGCATCCAGCGGACCTTGAAATCGGGACGTTGGCTCCTCTCACCCGCCTGGCCCGAGCTGAGCCGAGCCTGCGTCAGTCCCAGAGGATTAACGGACCGTTTCTGCAGAAGGGTCTCGGCCCGAAACGTCACCCATTCCTTCTCTCCAGAGATGCTGCCTGTCCCGCTGAGTTACCCCAGCATTTTGTGTCTATTTTTAGTTTAGTTCAGTTGAATTTAATTTATAGAAACATAGAAACATAGAAAATAGGTGCAGGAGGAGGCCATTCGGCCCTTCGGCCCTTCGAGCCAGCACCGCCATTCATTGTGATCATGGCTGATCGTCCCCTATCAATAACCCGTGCCTGCCTTCTCCCCATATCCCTTGACTCCACTAGCCCCTAGAGCTCTATCCAACTCTCTCTTAAATCCATCCAGTGACTTGGCCTCCACTGCCCTCTGTGGCAGGGAATTCCACAAATTCACAACTCTGGGTGAATACGATTTTTCTCACCTCAGTCTTAAATGGCCTCCCCTTTATTCTAAGACTGTGTGGCCCCTGGTTCTGGACTCGCCCAACATTGGGAACATTTTTCCTGCATCTAGCTTGTCCAGTCCTTTTATAATTTCATATGTTTCTATAAGATCCCCCCCCTCATCCTTCTAAACTCCAGTGAATACAAGCCTAGTCTTTTCAATCTTTCCTCATATGACAGTCCCGCCATCCCAGGGATCGATCTCGTGAACCTACGCTGCACTGCCTCAATCACAAGGATGTCCTTCCTTAAATTAGGAGACCAAAACTGTTTAGGGTATTTATATTAAATTAGTTTCGTTTAGTGCAGTTTATCAGGCTTAATTTAGTATAACTGGCCTTAGTTTATCTTAGCTCAGCTTATTTTAGCTTGGTATGTGTTAGTTTATCTTATCGTAAGTTAGCTTAGTTTAAACTGACCTTAGCTTAGCATAGTTTAAGAAGGAACTGCAGATGCTGGTTTAAAACGAAGATAGATACAAAATGCTGGAGTAACTCAGCGGGTCAGACAGCATCTCTGGAGAGAAGGAATAGGTGACGTTTGGGGTCGAGACAATAGGAGCAGGAGTAGAGGCCATTCGGGCCTTCGAGCCAGCACCGCCATTCAATGTGATCATGGCTGATCATCCCCAATCAGTTCCCCATATCCCCTGACTCCGCTATCTTTAGGAGCTCTATCCAACTCTCTCTTGAAAGCATCCGGGGAACCGGCCTCCACCGCCCTCTGAGGCAGAGAATTCCACAGATTCACGACTCTCTGGGTGAAAAAGTTTTCCCTCATCTCCGTTCTAAATGGCCAACCCCTAATTCTTAAACTGTGTGTGTGTGGCCCCTGGTTCTGGACTCCCCCAACATCGGGAACATGTTTCATGTCTCCAGTGTGTCCAAACCCTTAATAATCTTAACAAGATCCCCTCTCATCCTTCTAAACTCCAGAGTGTACAAGCCCGGCCGCTCCATTCTCTCAGCGTATGACAGTACCCGCCATCCCGGGAATTAACCTGGTGAACCTACGCTGCGCTCCCTCAATAGCAAGAATGTCCTTCCTCAAATTAGGGGACCAAAACTGCACACAATACTCCAGGTGTGGTCTCACTAGGGCCCTGTACAACTGCAGAAGGACCTCTTTGCTCCTATACTCGACTCCTCTTGTTATGAAGAGCCTTCCTTGTGTCTTTTATTAAGGAGAGGTAAATTAAAAATCAGTGAAGATTGATTTAAGATCTGGACTGCTGAGCTATTCCAGTATTTTTAATGAGGTGACTGGCAGGTTCTTGGTTCGTAAGGGCGTCGAAGGTTTACGGGGAGAAAATTGAACGCCTTCCCAAACGCCTCTCTCCTATTTGTGATAAATGTCTGCTCCAAGAAGCAACTATAACCTATTCATAGAAACATAGAAACATAGACAATAGGTGCAGGAGTAGAGGCCATTCGGCCCTTCGAGCCTGCACCGCCATTCAATATGATCATGGCTGATCATCCAACTCAGTATCCCGTACCTGCCTTCTCTCCATACCCCCTGATCCCTTTAGCCACAAGGGCCACATCTAACTCCCTCTTCAATATAGCCAATGAACTGGCCTCAACTACCCTCTGTGGCAGAGAGTTCCAGAGACCCACCACTCTCTGTGTAAAGAATGTTTTCCTCATCTCGGTCCTGAAGGAATTCCCCCTTATCCTTAGACTGTGACCCCTTGTTCTGGACTCCCCCAACATCGGGAACAATCTTTCTGCATCTAGCCTGCCCAAAACCCCTTAAGAATTTTGTAAGTTTTTATAAGATCCCCCCTCAATCTTCTAAATTCCAGCGAGTACAAGCCGAGTCTATGCAGTCTTTCTTCCTATGGAAGTCCTGACATCCCAGGAATCAGTCTGGTGAGCCTTCTCTGTACCCCCTCTATGGCAAGAATGTCTTTCCTCAGATTTGGAGACCAAAACTGTACGCAATACTCCAGGTGTGGCTTCACCAAGACCCTGTACAACTGCAGTAGAACCTCCCTGCTCCTATACTCAAATCCTTTTGCTATGAATGCCAACATACCATTTGCTTTCTTCACTGCCTGCTGCACCTGCATGCCTACTTTCAATGATTCCTTCGCTTCCTGTATAAAGTTACGCCCCTGTCCCACTTAGGAAACCTGAACGGAAACCTCTGGAGACTTTGTGCCCCACCCAAGGTTTCCGTGCGGTTCCTGGAGGTTTTTGTCCCTCCGGCAACCACCCTCAACTGGCATCGCAACCGGTTTGGACTAAAAAATTACCGGTTTTTAAAACGGAAACCACTTTCGACCATTAGGGAGACTGACGAAAACCTCCGGGAACCGCACGGAAACCTTGGGTGGGGCGCAAAGTCTCCAGAGGTTTCCGTTCAGGTTTCCTAAGTGGGACAGGGGCATTGAGAGGGGATCTTATAGAAACTTACAAAATTCTTAAGGGGTTGGACAGGCTAGATGCAGGAAGATTGTTCCCGATGTTGGGGAGGTCCAGGACAAGGGGTCACAGCTTAAGGATAAGGGGGAAATCCTTTAGGACCGAGATGAGAAGGACTTTTTTCAGTGGTGGGTCTCTGAAACTCTCTGCCACAGAGGGTAGTTGAGGCCAGTTCATTGACTATATTTAAGAGGGAGTTAGATGTGGCCCTTGTGGCTAAAGGGATCAGGGGGTATGGAGAGAAGGCAGGTACGGGATACTGATTGGGGATGATCAGCCATGATCATATTGAATGGCGGTGCAGGCTCGAAGTGCCGAATGGCCTCTACTCCTGCACCGAATTTCTATGTTTCTATAACAAAAACATCTGGAGGGGAATATTTTATTTATTTTCCAAAATACTTAAAATTAAATTGGAACCAGATATAAAACTGATCACACTAGGTATGTCAGAGGCCTGCTCTAAGCGATCGATATTTCAAAGACGTTTCCTCAACTATGGCCGGAAAAATTAATACTCAAATTTTGGAAAAAAACAACAGTCCCTACAGTGATGATGTGGATCACGAATATGTCCAAGACACTACATTAATCTTCTCTTTCCTTATTTATTTTATTTTCTCTTGCATTTCTTTGGTAGCTTTAGGGGCCTTTTTCTTGCTATCTCTTATTTTACTTATTATTTTTCTCATTTTACCACTTTTTTTTTTTGATTTAGCTTACAATGTTAAAAACGAGGCTGTACCAATACTTGTACAGCTGTCACGTCGATCGTCGTATCCGCTTCTATTAAAATAAATTGCAAAAAAAATATTAAAGGTTTATTGGGTGAAGGCAGGAGAATGGGGGTTGAGAGGGAAGGATGGATCGGTGGGCCGAAGGGCCTGTTTCAACGCTGCATCTCGATGTTCTAAGGGTGGGGGGTAGACAAAAATGGTGGAGAAACTCAGCGGGTGCAGCAGCATCTATGGAGCGAAGGAGATAGGCGACGTTTCGGGCAAAAACCCTTTGTCAGACCTTCTGTAAGTCTAATGATGGGACTGGTGTAGATGGGGCATGTTGGTCGGCATGGGCGAGTTGGGCCGAAGGGCCTGTTTCCATGCTAAATCTCTACAGTCTATGGGTGGGACTAGTGTAGATGGGGTAGGTTGGTCAGCATGGGCCAGTTGGGCCGAAGGGCCTGTTTCCATGCTGTATTTCTACAGTCTAATGATGGGACTGGTGTAGATGGGGCATGTTGGTCAGCATGGGCGAGTTGGGCCGAAGGGCCTGTTTCCATGCTAAATCTCTACAGTCTATGGGTGGGACTAGTGTAGATGGGGTAGGTTGGTCAGCATGGGCCAGTTGGGCCGAAGGGCCTGTTTCCGTGCTGTATTTCTACAGTCTAATGATGGGACTGGAGTAGATGGGGCATGTTGGTCAGCATGGGCGAGTTGGGCCGAAGGGCCTGTTTCCATGCTCAATCTCTACAGTCTAAGGGTGGGACTGGTGTAGATGGGGTAGGTTGGTCAGCATGGGCGTGTTGGGCCGAAGGGCCTTCATTCCGCGCTGTACCCCCCCCCACCTCCCCTCCCCTCCCCCTCTCGTTCACCGCTGTGTTGACAAGGGCCATCGCAGTTTCTTGGAACTTGGACGTAATGATCCCGACCTGTTTGCTTGCCGAGAGGATTGGGTTTCCCTCAGAGCCAATCGCTGCCGGATAAACACCAGCGTTTTGGCATAGTTACCCCTCATCTGCTCAACACAACCTCACATGCCGGTCCACAGAGAGATAAATGTCCAAGGCAGACCCTCCCCTGCTTTCTCCTCTCCTCTCCTCTCCTCTCCTCTCCTCTCCTCTCCTCTCCTCTCCTCTCCTCTCCTCTCCTCTCCTCCCCTTCCCTTCCCTCTCCTCTCCTCTCCCCCCCTCTCCTCTCTCCTCTCCCCCCCTCTCCTCTCCTCCCCTCCCCTCTCCCCCCTCCTCTCCCCCTTCCCCTCTCCTCGCCAAACAAAACTAGTTTAGTTTAATTTAGTTTAGCGATCCCCGCACACTCGCACTATCCTACAAACACACACACACTAGGGGACAGTTTACAATTTATACAGAAGCCAATTAACCTACAAACCCGCACGTCTTTGGAGTGTGGGAGGAAACCGGAGCGCCCGGAGTAAATCACGGGGAGAACGTGCAAACTCCGTACAGACAGCGCCCGCGGGTCGGGATCGAACTGGGGTCTCTGGCGCCGTGAGGCAGCAGCACTACCCGCTGCGCCGCCTAAACCAAACTGAGAACGGGGGTTGGGGGGGAAAGATAGATCAGCCGTGTTGGAAGGGGGCAGGGCGGCCTCGAGGGGCCGAATGGCCTGACACGGCTCCTATGACTCATGGGCCTGTGACACAGCGGAAGGTACATTGTGATCTGCAGCTCGCTCCTCTGTAGCTCCAGCGGGACACGCCAGGCTCACTCAGCCACTTTATGCTCTCAGGGCTGCAGGCTGCTGAGTCAGCGACCTTCAAATCTGCTGACTCGCGTCATGTCTCCAAGCTGGAGCCAGATCTGTCTCCATCTACCCATCCCCCCCCCCGCCCTCCGGCACAGAACCAGACGGTATAAAGGCCAGCGGGGTTTATAGGTTAATTGTAAGTATACTCTGGAGTTTGAGGAAGGACATTCTCGCTATTGAGGGAGTGCAGCGTAGATCCACCAGGTTAATTCCCGGGTTACACAAAAAGCTGGAGAAACTCAGCGGGTGCAGCAGCATCTAAGGAGCGAAGGAGATAGGCGACGTTTCAGGTCGAGACCCTTCTTCAGGCTGACCCTGTCTGAAGAAGGGTCTCGACCCGAAACGTCGCCTATCTCCTTCGCTCCTTAGATGCTGCTGCACCCGCTGAGTTTCTCCAGCTTTTTGTGTAACCCTCGATTCTCCAGCATCTGCAGTTCCTTCTATAACAGGTTAATTCCCGGGATGGCGGGACTGTCATATGCTGAGAGAATGGAGCGGCTGGGCCCTTAATAAAAGACACAAGGAAGGCTCTTCATAACAAGAGGAGTCGAGGATAGGAGCAAAGAGGTCCTTCTGCAGTTGTACAGGGCCCTAGTGAGACCACACCTGGAGCATTGTGTGCAGTTTTGGTCCCCTAATTTGAGGAAGGACATTCTTGCTATTGAGGGAGCCCAGCGTAGGTTCACCAGGTTAATTCCCGGGATGGCGGGACTGTCATACGCTGAGAGAATGGAGCAGCTGGGCTTGTACACTCTGAAGTTTAGAAGGATGAGAGGGGATCTCATTGAAACATATAAGATTGTTAAGGGCTTGGTCACGCTAGAGGCAGGAAACATGTTCCCGATGTTGGGGGAGTCCAGAACCAGGGGCCACACACACACAGAGGCAGAGAATTCCTCTGACTCACCACTCTCTGGGTGAAAAAGTGTTTCCTCGTCTCCGTTCTAAATGGCTTACCCCTTATTCTTAAACTGTGTGTGTGTGGCCCCTGGTTCTGGACACCCCCAACATCAGGAACATTTTTCCTGCATCTAGCGTGTCCAGCCCAGTCCATTTTTTTCACACAGAGAGTGGTGAGTCTCTGGAATTCTCTGCCACAGAAGGTAGAACATAGAACATAGAACATAGAAATTAGGTGCAGGAGTAGGCCATTCGGCCCTTCGAGCCTGCACCGCCATTCAATATGATCATGGCTGATCATCCAACTCAGTATCCCGTACCTGCCTTCTCTCCATACCCCCTGATCCCCTTAGCCACAAGGGCCACATCTAACTCCCTCTTAAGGTAGTTGAGGCCAGTTCATTGGCTATATTTAAGAGGGAGTTAGATGTGGCCCTTGTGGCTAAAGGGATCAGAGGGTATGGAGAGAAGGCAGGTACGGGATACTGAGCTGGATGATCAGCCATGATCATATTGAATGGCGGTGCAGGCTCGAAGGGCCGAATGGCCTACTCCTGCACCTATTGTCTATGTTCCTATGTTTTATAATTTTATATGTACAGGGCAGTTTACAATTTTTACTGAAGCCAATTAGCCTACAAAGCTACACTACACACACTAGGGACAATGTTACATTTACACCAAAGCCAATTAACCTGCAAACTTGTAACGTCTTTGGAGTGTGGGAGGAAACCGGAGCACCCGGAGAAAACCCACGCAGTCACGGGGAGAAGGTGCAAACTGTGTGCACCTGTATAAGATCACCCCTCATCCTCCTGCGCTCCAAGGAATAAAGTCCCAGTCTACTCAACCTCTCCCTGTAGCTCAGGGCCCCTCGAGTCCTGGCAACGTCCTCGTAAATCTTCTCTGCACCCTTGCCAGCTCGCCAACATCTTTCCCATAGCTAGTGGACCCAATCTGAACACAAAACTCTGAATGCAGCCTCACCAACGTCTTATATAACTGCAACGTGACTGCTCCACTTGTACTGCCAGTACTCTTGAAGGCCAATGTACTGGAAGCCCCTTTTTGAAGGTCTTTACGGTGGCGCAGTGGGTAGAGCTGCTGACTCACAGCGCCAGAGACCCGGGTTAAACATAGAAACATAGAAAAATAGGTGCAGGAGTAGAGGCCATTCGGCCCTTCGAGCCTGCACCGCCATTCAATATGATCATGGCTGATCATCCAACTCAGTATCCCGTACCTGCCTTCTCTCCATACCCTCTGATCCCCTTAGCCACAAGGGCCACATCTAACTCCCTCTTAAATATAGCCAATGAACTGGCCTCAACTGCCCTCTGTGGCAGAGAGTTCCAGAGACCCACCACTCTCTGAGTGAAAATAGTCCTTCTCATCTCGGTCCTAAAGGATTTCCCCCTTATCCTTAAGCTGTGACCCCTTGTCCTGGACCTCCCCAACATCGGGAACAATCTTCCTGCATCTAGCCTGTCCAACCCCTTAAGAATTTTGTCAGTTTCTATAAGATCGCCTCTCAATCTCCTAAATTCTAGAGAGTGTAAACCGAGTCTATGCAGTCTTTGTTCATAAGACAGTCCTGACATCCCAGGAATCAGTCTGGTGAACCTTCTCTGCACTCCCTCTATGGCAATAATGTCCTTCCTCAGATTTGGAGACCAGAACTGTACGCAATACTCCAGGTGTGGTCTCACCAAGACCCTATACAACTGAAGTAGAACCTCCCTGCTCCTATACTCAAATCCTTTTGCTATGAATGCTAACATACCATTTGCTTTCTTCACTGCCTGCTGCACCTGCATGCCTACTTTCAATGACTGGTGTACCATGACACCCAGGTCGCACTGCATCTCCCCTTTTCCTAATCGGCCACCATTTAGATAATAGTCTGCTTTCCTATTTTTGCACCAAAGTGGATAACCTCACATTTATCCACATTATACTGCATGTGTGGTTTTCCCCGGGTGCTCCGGTTTCCCCCCACGCCCCAAATACGGGCAGGTTTGTGGGTTAATTGGTTTGGTTTCGTTTAGGGATTCAGCGTGGAAACAGGCCCTTCGGCCCACTCAGTCAACACTATCCGACACACACACTCGGAGGACAATTTACAATTTTTACCGAAGCCAATTAACCTGCAGAGCTGCGCGCCTTTGGAACGTGGGAGGAAACCGGAGAGCCCTGAGAAAACCCACGCGGGTCACGGGAGAGAACGTGCAAACTCCATACAGACAGCACCCCTGGTCAGGATCGAACCTGAGGCAGCAGCTCTAACTGCTGCACCACCCAAAATGGCTTTGGTTAAAATTGTAAATTGTCCCAAGTGCGCGTAGGGTTGTGCTAGCATGCGGGGTGATCGCTGGTCGGCACGGACTCGGTGGGCCGAATGGCCTGTTTCCGCACTGCATCTCTAAAGGCTACATTCCACCCTATGTACTGGAGTGGTGCGGATTTCAAGGAAGTTCCTGTACCCTGCGATCTCTCTATTTTAAAACTTGTTTTCCCAACCAGCTCTGGGCATCTGTTCAAACCTTGTGCAATTAAACCAGTTCTCTGTGAAAAACAAGCAGCCTTCACTGCGCTGGGAGGGCTCTGTGTTTGCGTGCGTGAGAACGCAGTGAGATCGCTGTGCGTAGTCTTAAGGTGGAATTGTCAAGCACGGATTCCAAATTGTGGACAACAGCCCAGACCGTCATACAAAAACCTTTGGCCACAACAAAGATGTAACAAGTAAAATGGACAAGGGAGAGCCAGTGGGCGTAGTGCACCTGGACTTTCAGAAAGCCTTCAATAAGGGAGCCCAGCGTAGGTTCACCAGGTTAATTCCCGGGATGGCGGGACTCTCATATGCTGAGAGAATGGAGCGGCTGGGCTTGTACACTCTGGAGTTTAGAAGGATGAGAGGGGATCTCATTGAAACATATCAGATTATCAGTCTGAAGAAGGGTTTCGGCCCGAAATGTTGCCTATTTCCTTCGCTCCATAGACGCTGCCTCACCCGCTGAGTTTCTCCAGCACTTTTGTCCACCTTCGATATTCCAGCATCTGCAGTTCCTGCTTAAACAGACTATTGAGGGTTTGGACACGCTAGAGGCAGGAAACATGTTCCCGACGTTGGGGGAGTCCAGAACCAGGGGCCACACACACAGTTGCCTGACCCGCTGAGTTACTCCAGCACTCTGTGAAACATCACCCATCCCTTCTCTCCAGAATACCATAATATCAGATAATTCGCACCCTTAGTAATTGGCACCATTTGAAAAATCACTTCTTCTTGGAGAGAAGGAATGGGCGACGTTTCGGGCCGAGACCCGAAGGGTCTCGAGCCGAAACGTCACCCATTCCTTCCCTTCACAGATGCTGCCTGACCCGCTGAGTTACTCCAGCACTCTGTGAAACGTCACCTATCCATGTTCTCCACAGATGCTGCCTGACCCGCTGAGTTACTCCAGCACTCTGTGAAACGTCACCTATCCATGTTCTCCACAGATGCTGCCTGACCCGCTGAGTTACTCCAGCACTCTGTGAAACGTCACCTATCCATGTTCTCCACAGATGCTGCCTGACCCGCTGAGTTACTCCAGCACTCTGTGAAACGTCACCTATCCATGTTCTCCACAGATGCTGCCTGACCCACTGAGTTACTGCAGCACTCTGTGTCTGTCTGCAGCTCTCAACCTGTTCTTCTTTGTAAGGATGAAGGCTCTCGACCCGAAACATCACCCACTCCTTCTCTCCAGAGTGGGTTACTCCAGCACTTTGCAACTAACTGCAGGGCCTTAGAAACATAGAAAATAGGTGCAGGAGGAGGCTATTCGGCCCTTCAAGCCAGCACCGCATTCATTGTGATCGTCCCCAATCAATAACCCGTGCCTGCCTTCTCCCCATATCCCTTGACTCCACCAGCCCCTAGAGCTCTATCCAACTCTCTCTTAAATCCATCCAGTGATTTGGCCTCCACTGCCCTCTGTGGCAGGGAATTCCATAAATTCACAACCCTCTGGGTGAAAAAATTTTTTCTCACCTCAGCCTTAAATGACCTCCCCTTTATTCTAAGACTGTGTGTGGCCCCTGGTTCTGGACTCGCCCAACATTGGGAACATTTTTCCTGCATCTAGTTTGTCCAGTCCTTTTATAATTTGATATGTTTCTATAAGATCCCCCACCCACCCCACCCATCTGCTTCGCTCCTTAGATGCTGCTGCACCCGCTGAGTTTCTCCAGCTTTTTGTGTGTAACCTTTTATAATTCTATATGTTCCTGTTGCCAAACATTCTGGGCCTTGTTACCGAAGATCCCAATAGCTATAGGATCTTGGGGTAGACAAAAGGCTGGAGAAACTCAGCGGGTGCAGCAGCATCTAAGGAGGTAGGCGACGTTTCAGGTCGAGAGCTTGTGACTGCATTGGAGGACGGCGCTGCCTTAAGCTGGGAGTGACGAGGCCGGCGTTAGTTGTCGGGGAGGGGACGAGTTTATAAAGGGGCCGGCAGTTGCCGGCATGAGTTATACGCGGGCAGGAGCCGGGGAGGAGAGAGAGAGAGACAGAGAGATCACGCACAGAGGATTAATCTAGAGACAAAAACAAGAGAGAGGGGGGGAAGGAGACGATAGAAGAAAAAGAGAAGAGAGGAGAGGAGAAGAGAGGGGGAGGGAGAAGAAGGGAAGAGAGGAGAGGAGAGGATACAAGAGAAGTGGAGAGGAGAGAAGAGGAGAGGATACAAGGGAAGAGAGGGGAAGGGAAGAGAGGAGAGGTGAAGAGAGGGGAGTAGAGGGGAGAGAGAGAGGGGGGGATATGAGTGACCCCAGACGTGGAAGCGGGGCTGAAGGAGGTGGAATTGAACGAGGTGGAGATGGAGGCGGAGAAGCTGCCGATGACGGAGGAGCGGGGGACAGTAACGGGGCGCTGAAGGCGAAGGAGGCGGGCTGTGGGGGTGCAGGGGGTGGAGGTGCAGGAGAGGCGGGGGGTCCGGGTCTGGGGGTCCCGGTGCAGGAGAGGGGGGCAGCTTCGGGGGTCTGTCCAAGGAGGAGTTGCTGCGGGGTGGCGGGCAGCCCGGGCTGGGGTCCGGCTCCGCTGGGCTCTGCTGCTGCTCTTCTGGCTGGGCTGGATCGCCATGCTGGCCGGGGCCGCGCTCATCATCGTGCGCGCCCCCCGCTGCCGCGCGCTCCCGCAGCTGGGCTGGTGGGCGCGCGGCCCCGTGTACCGGCTGCGGGTCGGAGCCTTCCAGGATTCACAGGGAGACGGGCGGGGAGACCTGGCCGGTAGGTTGGCGGGCACGCGCACTGGGGGTGGTGGCGGGCACGCGCACTGGGGGGGGGTGGCGGGCACGCGCACGGGGGGGGGGGGGTGGGTGGCGGGGCACGCGCACGGGGGTGGCGGGCACGCGCACTGGGGGGGGGTGGCCGGCGGGCACGCGCACTGTGTGTGTGGGGTGGCGGGCACGCGCATTGTGTAGATTAACGGGGACGCGCATTGTGTAGATTAACGGGGACGCGCATTGTGTGTGTGTGTGTGACTCGGCGGGCACGCGCATTGTGTAGATTAACGGGCACGCGCATTATGTGTGTGTGACTCGGCGGGCACGCGCATTGTGTAGATTAACGGGGACGCGCATTGTGTGTGTGTGTGTGTGTGTGTGTTGGCGGGCACGCGCATTGCGAGGGTTGGCGGGCACGCGCATTGTGTGTAGATTAACGGGGACGCGCACTGGGGGCTGGCGGGCACGCGCACTGCGTGTGTAGATTAACGGGGACGCGCATTGTGTGTGTGTGTGTGGGGGGGGGGAGACCCCAGGGCGCGGGCACGTGGTGGGGGGGAGAGAGATGGACGAGACCACGTGATGTGGGGATAACCCAGGGGGGGGGTCACGTGGTGGGGGAGTGAGAGACACACACGGGGGGGTCACATGATGGGGGGGAGAGAGAGACACTGGGGGGAGGCGGGTCACGTGGTGGGGGGAGACAGAGGGAGAGAGACACACACACAGGGGTCACGTGGTGGGGGGCGACGGGGAGAGAGGGCCCAGGGGGTCACGTGTTGGGGGGCGATGGGGAGAGAGGGGGCCAGGGGGTCACGTG